>VWPV01021996.1:0-17297 GCA_013389885.1 Geococcyx californianus
CCCAAACCATTCTATGAAAATGAGCAGGAGGTGTTCACCAGGCTGCTGTGTCCTGCAATCAGCGCGCGAAAGAAAGGACAGCAAACAAACTAGGAAGCCTTGGCTGGGGTTATAAAAACTCTTTTAGCTTAAAAAAAACCCATATAAAAAGGTGTAGCAGTAATTCGTTGCACCTGGGTGTGTTGGGGATGGTTGTCATCTTTCTCTGAGCCTTTCTCTCTACTCAGATCTGGATGCAGGGCTCAGCTCTGAACCAACGTGGTCCTTGGCTTCTAGACTTTCTGACAAAGGGGCTGTTCTGGTCACAATGTTGGGTCTGGTATCTATAAGTGATAAATAATTTGATTATGGTTCCCTGATCCATCACCCACTGCTGTGTAGCTCTTGATCTGTTGAGTGATGTGGGCTCCTGGGATGGTTTTTGGTCTCTCTTGGATGCATGGCTGGATGAGAGCGGTGTGGCTGGTTCTGGGGAGATGGGGACAGTGCCTCTTGTTCCCTCCCCCGTAACTACCTAATTCCCAAGAGGCTCTGAAGCAGCATAATTTGTACCTGGTGACCAATTGGAACAGGCTGATGCAACATGGGACTAATATACAGCAGGTTTCTGGGAGGGCTCCACTGTCTTTGAGCTTCACTCATCAGAGGAATTGGAAGTGGGTGTGTTTTGCTGAAATTAAATAGGTTTTAGAAACTGATTGCTTGTCTGAGTGCTAGCTTGACTCCCCTCCTTTTTCATCTCTCCTCTTGGCACTAGTGCTTCAGAAAGCATGGAGCATCACGGGTCCATCCTGAACGACTGGGTGCTCCTCGGGATGATCGCGGTGCTGGTGGCGCTGCTGCTGCTGACCGTCTTTGGTTTTGCTGTCTACTCGGGGCTCTTCACCGAGGTGGTTGTGAGTGCTGGCTCCCCACCTGTTGGTAGCATCACACTGGCCTACAAGTTCAGGGTGGGACCGTATGGCGAATCCGGGCAGCTCTTCACGGACGGTTGCAGCATCTCTTCAAAGCTCTACTCCATCGGTGTCTACTATGACAACCCTCACACGGTAAGGTGTGCTCTTGTGGTCAGCACCCAAGTTCTGGGCTTGAGAAGCTCCCTGACTGTATTTCAGGCACTTGCAGCTTGTCCCCTGTTGATAAGTGCTGGGGTTCACAAGGTCTCCCAGATCTGCACAGGATGCCTTATGGGGAAAGGCACCTGAAAGCAGATGGTTTCTTGGATAACCCTACTTGGGAGTCAGTGGAAGAGCAAAGCTTGCTGTCTTCTGATAGCTGAACAAGTCACCAGCAGGATAACGGATCTGGTTATGGAGCAGAGGCCAGTGTCATTGACCCTGGGGTGAGGCATTCCTTGGCAGATCCCTGACTGCAGGAAGTGTAGCTGAGGCTCCTTCTGGACTTGCAGTTCTGTGGTTGAAAGCAGATGGTCTCTTCAGCTGGCTGTGTCCTCATCCATAATCCTTCTCTTGTTTCTAGTGCTCTCATGTATTTCTGAGCTTCCCTGCAGTCCTTGCATCCCCTGAGATCTCCTACTGAAACCTCAGGTGGTGCATGCTGAGGGCTCCTGTCTGATGAAACAGTTACTCCGTGATGCTCTTCAGGCTGAGGTGAGCAGAAGGTGCACTGCCTGGTGGCTGCCAGCCAGAGCTAAGTGCTCCAGTGGGTACGGTCCAGGTTAAGGAGCAAACAAAAGAGTGTCACAAGTTGCTGGGATGCGAGGAGCCTTGCTGTTGATGCTTGGTGGCACTGAGGTCTCCAGGTAACGGCATGTGGGCATTTGTCCGTGGCAGACAGCCTGGCTCCCCGGTAATTCTGCAGTAGCTCGTGTGACCGTGGAGGAATGCCATGGAGGGGAGGGTGACGGGATGGCTGCAGCCGTGTGCTTGGGCACGTGTGCTGGGGGCTGGCGAGGGCTGACAGCTCTAGTGCAGTGCTTCTGCTCTGGGGGTGACTGGCACTGCTTTAGGAACCCTCACAGGCCGTGGAGAAACTGCCCCTGTTTCGTTGCTTGCAAGGTGGTGGTCCCGAAGGTTGAACCTCTTAGAGCGTCCGTGCTTGGTGCTGCCCTGCGCCAGGGACGTGATGTGGATGTGCCCATGGTTGCCCTGCAGACCTTTTCTGCATGGGTGCCTGCCTTCCCTCTCTGTTTGCTGGAGCGTGGGGGAGTGAAAGTTTGTACTGCTGTGACCCACAGATAAGGATATTTGTGGTGACTCCTATGGTGACTGGCACAGGGAGTGCTTTCCCTGGCAGCACCAGCCAAGGTTGGGAAGGAATGGCTCCTGTATGACCCTGGAAAGTTGGGGTGTCCATGCAGGTTGAAGCTGATTCCTCTTTCTGCATCTCATCTATTGCATCTGTACCCTCACCCTGTGACTGGAGCAGGCAGAGGGGCTGCAGACCTTGTCTTTGGATCTCCAGTGGTTGTCCAGTTTTGGAAACTAGATGTCTCTCCTTTCACAGTTGGGTCACTCAGGAGGGGAAGACCACCTCTGCCAGCTCGGCTGAATTCCATCTGATGGCCAAGGAGGTGACTGGGGGAGGTTTTTCTGCATTCAGGGCTCAGTGAGTGGTGGCAGCTCTTGGCTTGCTTCGGTCTGCCTGGTGGCCCAGCTGGTGCCCAGTCTTGACTGGAGCATGCTACTGGATCTGGAGGCCTTCTTCCCCTGCCCTGCTGAGGGGTCTGTATTTGCTTACCTGTGGTCTGGCCACTGATGCAGTGTGTCTGGAGCAAACCTGGGGGGTACTGGAAGCTCCTGAGGCCAAACAAAGTCTGTAATGCATCTCTGTGACCAGGTGTCCCAAGCTCTGGAGGTCGCATGTTTCGTTCTCCTGACTGGAGCCTAACCTGCCCTCAAGGGCTTGGCAGGCAGCCCCACCGATCTTGCCCATGTCTGGAAGGGCTGTGTTTGCTCATGACATTGGGCAGGTAACACGGCCTGAGCCTCCTGCCTCTGTAGGTGCTGTGGTGGCTGGAGCTCAGTGGAGCTGTGCAGGACGTAGCTGTGGTACCTGCAGCTCTGCGTGGTGGCAGGAGCCTCCTCTCACCTCACACCGCTGGGCGTGCTGTCAGACCTGGTTCTGCTGGAGCAGCCAGGACACTGGCAGGACCTTCTCTGGGCTGACGCTGTGGCTCCTGAATTGGTTCCTGTGGAGATCTGTGTCTCACCTTGGGCAGCCCAGGCCGGGCAGGGTGCTGGGAGGGAGGATGTCCTTGGGCAGGATGGGCAGAGGGCTGCCTTGCCTCTGAGCAGGTAAAGAAGGGACCAGTTTTGGGCAGGGTCGCTTGACCAGCAGCTGCAATGCTTGTGCTTGGTGTGCTGGATCGGGCACTGAGCCCCCCAGTGTCCCGTGGGGTGCCCCTGTGTGGCCCTCATGGTGCTGCTTCTGGCTCGTCGTTCCCAGAGGCCCAGCAGAGTGGGATTGATCACCCAGGCTGCCTTTCCCCCTGGAAGAAGAGATGACCTCTTCCTCCTTGTTCTCCATGCTCTCCTGACCTCGGTGAAACCTCCCCTGGCAGAGGCTGGTCTGCCCAGGGCTGGCCGCCACCGCGGATGTTGACTTGTCACCAAAAATAGACCTTTTGTCATCAGGCAGCAGAACGTGCTTGGTGTTTGTGTGTCCCGTGGCGTCCCTGGCCCAGTGCCAGCGGGCTCCGGCCAAACAGCTCCTTCCAACCCAGCTCTCGGCCACCAGTTCCCGGAGGTTTGGTGCCCCTGGTGCTGCAAAGGGGCTGGTGACCAGTAGGTGCTGGTGCAGTGTTGGCTGTGCTGGTGGACTCGTGGTCAAAGAGAGCTGTTGCAAGGAGAGAGGATGGGGACACCAGAGCCATGTGCTGACTCTTGGCTGGGAGTGGGGCTGGGGGCACCCCATGGTCGGCATCGAGGCATCCCCAGGGCTCCCTGCTGGCTCTTGGCTCTCTGGCATTCACACAAGGATGTTCACACAAGGATGTTCACACAAGGATGCTCCCAGAGTGCTGCCAAACCCTTGCCAGCAATGTTTTATGTGTTTTAATGGACAAGATTAATATTAATTTACACTTTTTTTCCCTTTTTTATTTAATATTTAGCAGCCCAGAGGACTTCTCCCTCCTTCTCCCACCTCTGGCAGGAACAAAAATAACTCCTCGGCAAGGACTGGATGTGGCAGACGGGTTTGTGCTCAGCTCCAGCCAAGCACTTCTGCTCACATTTAGGTGTAGGCACGTGCTCGTGGCATTTGCCTGCAGTCCCGTGTGTGCTCAGCAATCAACCTGTGCCCGAGCTTTGGATGCATGGGGCCAAAATGCTTTCAGAATGCAGGATTTTGCTCCCATAGGCAAAGCTGTAGGTGATTAGAATCATAAAATTGCTTTGTTGGAAAAGACATTTGGGATCATCAAGTCCAACCATCCCTGTCTGCTACTGAACCAGATCCCTGAGCACCTCACCCGCCCGTCCTCTAAACCCCTGCAGGGATGGGAACCCACCCACCTCCCTGGGCAGCCGTGCCAGTGCCTGAGANTAGGTTAACTAATCATTTCTAAAACTTCTCTGTTAGGGCACCTGAGGGAGCTGAAGCTTTGATCAGCATCTCCATCCCCAAAAGGATGAATTTGTTAAGGAAAGTCTGGTTTTAACTGGAATATTTTCCTTCCCTTGTGCTGAGCTTTGCCAGGCAGGGGAAAAGGCAAATGTGCCTTGCGGCTGCCCTTGAGGAAACCCCTGCGGGGCTGCACGCTATGAAAAAGAAAGTTAAAAGGAGAAACGAGGAAGCAAACTGCACCTGCCCTGAGTGGTGTTGCCCTCTCCAGCATCTCAGGTCCTTAGGCTTGAACTGCCTTCGCTCAGGACCTTTGCTGAGGTCCTTGGGCTGGTTGCTCTGGGGCTGAACTGCCTTTGCTCAGAGCAAAAATGGAGATATCATGGCTAAAGGCATTTTATTTCCATTTCCCTCGTCTCCTTGCTTCATTTGGGTCTTTCCCCATGGATGCCTTGTACCTCTTGCTGTCTCTGGCGTGGATCAGCTTCTTCCCTGCCCTAAAGCAGAGATGCTCTGCGCAGCCCTGTCTGCAGCTCCCTCTTGGAGCACAGGAGGGCAAGAGCGAGCTGTCAGGCACCCAGACCCAGCCTGGTGGCTGCTGCAGCTTCCCACAATGTTTTCTTCCTTCCTATTTACATCTGCTTGTGTTTCACCTCCAGGATGGTCCTGCTGTGCAGTGTTAAAGGGTGTGTAAGGGAAAGGGAGGGCAAGGACTGCGCTGTGGGGCGGTTACGCTGCAGGAGGAGACGTTGCTGAGTTCCAGCACAGGCAAAGTTAGGGAGCACAGAGCAGAGATCCATGTGGGAATGGAAAGGGGATGTTGACCTCATCCACACCTTCTCTCTGCTTTCTGTTGTTTTGACAGGACAAGGAGCAATGATTTTAAACTAAAGGAGGGTGAATTTAGGCTGGATATAAGGAAGGAATTCTTTGCTATGAGGATGGCACAGGTTGCCCAGGGAGGTAGTGGATGCCCCATCTCTGGAAACATTCAAGGCCAGGCTGGATGGGGCTCTGAACAGCCTGATAGAGTTGAAGGTGGCCCCACTCCTGCAGGGGGTTGGACTGGATGACCTGTAAAGGTCCAACCCAAAGCATTCTATGATCGTTCCTGCAAGAGTTTTGTGATGCCAGTGACTGTAAGATGTCCGTCTGTCTCACTGCTGCTGTCAGGTATCCTGGCAGGTCCTGGTGAGTTCTGACACCTTGTGTGGTGGGAGTTTGGAAACTTTGGTTCTCCAGCTCTCACCAGAAGAGGAGTGGTTGGCAGAAGGTGACCCCCTGCTCTTCCTGGGCACCTTTTTAACCCTGAGGGAGGGAGCCTTGTCTCTGCTTGCTGGCTTCTTCTTTGAGCATCTCTGAGGGTGGAAAGGACGTCAGCTCTGCTGGGGGCAAAGGCTGGAGTCAGAGGGAGCTGGACTCTGACCTCAGTGGTAGGAAGGCACTTTGTGTCCTTCCGTGGTATTTTGGGAGGGGGAGTTGTTGGGCTCTTCTGCCCCCTGCCAGGTTCCTGCCAGACGCTACAGTTGTGAACTCAAGTGGTGGGATTTTGATCAACACCAGAAATAAAAGCCTCAACCTGGGTCAGCTTTTGGCGTGGAGAAGGCAGGAACCCTGTGGACCATCACTGTGCTGGGACAAAGCCTTGAGTACCCTCCTTGCTGGACTGGGAACCCTGCAGCCTCCTGCCTCAATGGGAGGCATCCCCAAATCTAGAAAGGCAGCGCATGGAAAGAGTTTGGCATGTTGTTGGGATCCCGGATGAAAGAGGATGTGTTTCCCTTTGTGTTGCTACAAAGAGCTTGGTGACTTCATGCAAGTTTTATGTGCCTCAGTTTCCCCGCTGCTGAACTGATGCACACTCAGGAGAGACCCAGCAGCCTCTGGATTTCCATCTGGCTTCACACTGGTGACTTGTGCTGATGGGACACATATCTGGGTGGCTTCTGGAGGCAGGTGCTCCTGAAGGACAGCCTCCTTGGACGTGAGATGGAGGCAAGCTGGGTTGGTTGTGATCACTCTTTTTAGCCTCCCCGGAGTCACAGGGATGTCCTGCAGGTGGAGATGGTGGTGAACACGTCTCAACAGTCGAGTCTCTGATGGAGGGGTCAGGAGATACACCTCCTGCAGTGACTGTCACCTGGGCTGGGGTTTAGTTCTTCTCTACAGCAAGTTCCTCTGCTCTCCAAGGAGGGGAGCAGTACCTTATCCACCAGGCTGTGAAGTTAGGCTGGCAGGAGCTTGGACAATTTGAGCCTGGATCAGTCCTGGTTAGGAGCAAGCACCGGGTTTGGTGTGCCCGATCACGCTGGGCCATTGCATTTACCCTGGTTCAGCTTGATCTCCTGCCTCTGTGCTCAGCAGGTGGAGGTTTTGACCAGTCTTCAGCCTCTCTCTTCTTCTGATGCCATCTGTGTCTCTCTCAACCAGGTGTCTCCAGAGAAGTGCCGCTTCGCCATAGGCCGAATCCTGAGTGAGGGAGATGCAAAGCCATCGGAAGACCAGATAAAACGGTTCCAGAAGTATGGCTTCAAGATCTTCTCCTTCCCTGCTCCCAGCCACGTGGTCATGGCAACCTTCCCGTTCACCACACCACTGTCTATCCATCTAGCAGTCAACCGTGTCCACCCAGCCCTTGATACCTACATCAAGGTAAGTGAGTGTGTCACGAAGAGCATTGCCCGTATTCGATGGACTGTCAGAAGCTTCTACTGCTGACAGCTGATGAGGCTGCTCTGACATGGCATCTCTTGATGTCTTCCCTTGGGCACCACCATCAAGATCTCCTCCTTTTGCAATCTGGCAGGTAGTTCCCCAGCAGGGATGTCCTCCCATTCACTCTGTAGGCACAGGGCTGTGTTTTCTGCTGTTTTGTGTTTATGAAAAGCAAGTTCTTAGCTGATGACTTGCTGTTCTTCTCCTTAACATGGAGATAAAAGCTGGTTTTCCCCTTGAGTGCCTTATTTGTTGTTAGGATCTGCAGGTAAGTGCCCCGTTGGTGTAATGCATCATGTCATGAAGCTGCTGATTGAAGTGCCAGTCTCACTGGTGGGGCAGCTGTCTTCTGCAGGGGTGGGAGGAGAAGTTAGAAACTTTCTGGCTTATGGGCAATACATTGAAATTCATGGCCTGTGGCCCTGGCTGGGCAGCCAGCTGCCATGGGCTGTGTTTGCCCTCAGAGCAGCCTGAGCAGAACAGGTAGCCATCCCCTTGGCTTCTGGTCTTCTTGAAGCCAGCTTGGCTGCTTTGCTCTGGCTGCCAGGTCAGCTGCAGTGAGGATGGTCCCAAGCAGCACATCTGACAGACAGCTCCAGATCCAGGCTCTCTGGAGAGCAAGGATGGTCCTGGCTGGCTGGGTGGTGGAGGGAGGGGACTGTCCTTCTTGGAGGGGGAGGATGCTGGGGAGGGGCCGGCGCAGCCCCTGGATTATCTGGCTGTCGAGTTCTGCTGCTTTCGTTTGTTCGTGTTGAAACGCACTATTTATAAACTTGCTTTTCCTGGCGAAACTCCCAGCCCTGTGGGGGAACTGTGTGAATTCCTCCAGCCTGCGCTGTGCTGCAGGATGGCTCCCCTGGTGCCAACCCTAGGACTTCAGCTGGGGGGCTTTTTCCCAACCCTCTTCTCTAGCCTGGTCTTAGGGAGCTGCCCGTTGGTACCAGCAGAAGGTGTGTTAACGCCAGCAGTGGGTGAGACCTCTGCTGCTTGTGCCCCTGCTGTGCTGGAGAGCAGAATCAGTTCCCTCTTCTCCTCTCTCCATCCTCTCTCCGTCTCCTCCTGGAGCTCTGCCAGCTGCTTTGGTGGGGGGGGTGGTATCGGGCACTGCTGCCAGTCCTGCGATGGACACGCGGGCACGCAGGAAGGGGGCTGGCAGGGTGGGAGCATCAGGTTGGCTGCGGGAGCGCTCGGCAACGCGGGGCTGACACTGCCTTCCTTGGGGAAAGGTCCCAGCGAGCGCATCTGTCGCGTGAGGGATGGAGCTGTTGGAGCTAAAAAGGGAACCACGGGAGCACCTGGCAGCGATGAATGGGAGCGGCAGCCGATTGCAAATTAAAATAAATAACTGAAACTATACGAAAGCGCAGCACCCAGGGCCACGTGCAGAGGGAGGGGGTGCATTTTGATCTCTGCGTGTGTGTCAGGGCCCGTGCCTGTGTCCATCACCAAGTCCTGCAGCAGAGCGTGGTCCCCTGCCCCCAGTAGGCTAATGGGGGGGATGCAGGCAGGGAGATGCTGGGGTTACTGGGGAGGGAGTGGCTGCTGCTGGTCCTTGCATGCTGCACCATGGGGGTGCCTTGGCTTCCTCTGATGTGCTGTGGAGGACTTTGGAGGTGATTTGCAGCCATGCCAGCAACATCCCTGATGCTTCTCCCGTGTCCCTGCCACTTTTCCCACATCCCAGACCGCCTGCAGGAGGGGGTTGGAAGGATGGGGAAGGAGGGGGAAAACTTTCATGGAAACAGGTGACCTGTGCCCGCTCAGTGGTGGGAATGGGGGTTGCCATGGAGACAGCCTCTCCAAATAGCATCTTTCATGCCACCCCGGCGCCCGGCTCCCTTAAGCAACCTGAGACAGCAGTGAGACAGAGATTTCCTTTATTTATCTATTTCACGCTGCGACTGCTTTGAGAAGGTCGCTGTTAATGGGAGCTGGGGGTCAGGCCTGCCGAGGTCGCGGGTCCCCCTGCTGCCCTCCCATCCCAGTGGCAGCGGGGAGGAATGCGGTGGCAAAAGCCAGTAGGCCTGAGAGGGGGCTCAGAGGCAGAGATGAAATACCAACTCCTATGGAGAAAGAGAATTAGCTGAAGTGGAGGGAGGATGGCACGGCTGCCTGGTCACAGAAAGGAGATGTGGGAGAGCAGGGGATGGAGAGGGAGGTGGAGGAGGGAGGGTGGAGAAAGCTTTGGAGATGTTGAAAAATAGAGGAGGAGAAAGGGACTGGAGGGGATGTGTGTGGTGAATGAGCTGAAGATTTGAGGACTAGCTGAGGGAGCAGGACTGTGAGAGGTGGTGGGGAACCCTTGGGAGGCGGGTGGCCCTCCAGCATCCTTCCTGCAGCATCTCCTGGGGTGAACTGTTAGGGACACCAGGCCCCTGAAGCTGAAGGCTGCTGAACGTGGAGCGTGGCTCCCTCTGGACTTGCTGGTGCAATGCTGGGGTTCTGGAGGATGCTCATGGCTCAGATCTCCCCATCAGTGCGGGTGCAGTCATGCTGGCTTTTGGCAGCCTGGGCTTTGTGTGTCCCAGTCTGCTGCTGCTTTGGGGAGACAGTGACGATTAAAACAATGATTAAAAATAGGATGACAGACTCTCCTTTTGTTACGGATGGAAGGGAAATGGACTGGCACGGAGCACGAGGTGCTGTGGTCTGGTTGCCCTTGCAGTGTGCCTCCTTGCCACCCTGTCTTTTGTGGGGCTTGGGAGCTGGCATTTCTGTGATTCTTTGGGTGCAGCTGCGACTTTTGGGAGCTGCAAGGGAATAGCCTCAGCTGTCCCTGGCAGGTGAGAGGACATCCATCCCCTGGGATGGCAGGCTGGCAGCAGCAGTGACTTGTTGGCTAGAATTGCCTTTGGAGAAGCTCAGGAGAGCTGCTGGCTCGTTGCTCCGAGCGTTGGTTATTTAAGGCATAGGCTGGGGTTATTTAGCGTTCCTCGAAAGCGCTTCTTCCCTAATAGCTCCTGCAGATGCCTCTCCCTGCTGCCAGACAGGAGTGCCCCACTTTCCTGGGGCGTATGCTCCTGCCCCACAGCACAGCTGCCATTCAAACCTGGCATTCCCAACTCCTGGGTGTCTTGGAGAGCTCCTGCAAGGCTCTTCCCTGACACTTTCTGACAGCTCTGGGAGCGAGTTATTCCCCTGTAACCTCTGGCCATTTCAAGGAGTGTTGAATGTGGTTTGGATGTAATGAGCTCTCCACTGTGGGCTGTGTTTGCCTGCATCTTTCTGCACCTGAGCTGGCATTTAGTGGGCACTGCCTGCGGGTGGGCTTGGATCTCCCAACTGCTGGGCTTGTCCAGCAGCCAGAGAGGTGGGTAATCACATCTGAGGCAGAGCTGGCAGATGTCTCTCACTGCAGCCTTAGAAGTGAGTGGCTCAACTTGGCTTCTTTCCATGGGGTTTTGGGTCAGCGTTGTGCTCTCCAGCTGAGTTGGATGTGTGAGTGGAGGGATGAAGGAGGAGAGCGATGCCAGCATCATCCTGGCTGCCTTGCACCCTGCTCTGAACCAGAGCATGAGCTGGCTTCAAATTCTGACTCTACCCAAAACCTGGGATTTAATCTCCTTAGGTGGTCTTGAAAATGTATCCTCCAACTTTCAAAACAACCATCTCTTTCCCTTCCTCTGGACTCTGTACTAGGATGTTTCCCACTTCCATGTGCTTGTGAATCACTGCTTTGCAGTGCACAACTCAAGCAGCGGTAGCTGGCATGGCCTTTGTGATGCCAGGATGGATCTAGGAGGCCGTCAGATTGGCTCCTGTCTGTCATGGGCTGCCACACTCCTCCACACCTTGACACCAGAAGGTGCTAGAAAGACATGGCTTGCTCCTGTTTACAGCCAGAGAATCGCATTATTCCTTTGGCCACTAGCTTGGAGCATGCTTTGCTCCTCTAGTGGCTGCAGCCGTCTGGGATGCAGGCTGCTCTGGCCTCTCTCTTTGATAAGCTAAATATACAGTGCTTGTAAAGTCTTCTACTGGTATATTTCCCAATATTTTCCAATCTTAATTCCTGAGTCCTTGGACGTTTTTTGGACATGTTTTCAGCTTAGATGGTTCTCTGACTTATCAGTAGCAAAAAGGGATGCTTTGTTTCAGCAAAGGTCTTCTTGCTGTGGTGCGCAAATCTGGTGGAGATCTTGTCCGCAGATTTCCCAGTCATGGATTTGTTCTGAGCCAGCCAACAGTGACTTCAAACACGTGCCACTGGCCTTTGATGGAGTTGTAGTTTCTTGATTGAAAATGGGAAATTGTCCCACGTCCTGCGTCTCTTCTGAATTTGAATGAATGGCACGGGTGCTGGTTTATTTATCAGTCAAGCCCGCAATCCCCACAACAATAAATCACGTTTGCCAGCAGGATCTGACAGCTGTAAACATGTGTTGGTTGGCATTAATTATGCCCGTCTCCTTTGCTTCCTGGTGGTCTGGTCTGGTTGCAGCCATCCATTTATTTCGCCTTGGCTCAGTCTTTGCCCGACCAGCCTGCGCTTGCCCGGGTCAGCTGTTTACCCATTTGAGTACTGGCAGGGACAGGCTGCTGCCTCTCCTGGGACTTTCTCGCATCTCCTGCTGGCCAGAGATCACCCTTTGAGGTGCAGACACCTTGTCAGCCAGGACTTCAGCATGTTTTAAATATATGTTATCTGAACCTGTGAGCTGTGTGTTATGGCATCCCACAGCTGAGCAAACATTTCACCCACATCCCCTGCCCGCGTTGGCTGGCTTTGTCCTCAACCACCACAGAAAAGCTCGCTGAACGCTCCTCCTTTCTCAGCAGCACCACCAAGGTTTCCCCTGGCTGACGTGTCCAGGATCTGTGCCATCCTTCAGACTCTCCTTCCCTACCCAGTGTCCTAAACAGCGTAACGTGAGCGGCTTTCAGTCTGTAGGGAGTGGGAACCTCCACGTGGGGCTGTGTGGCAGCTCAGCCTCGGTGCCCAGTGCCCCTGAGAGCGTGGCTGCACCTCATCTTCCCCCTTTTGCTCCCCTGACCGTGCTGCCACGGCCTCTGCCTTCCCCCACATGTGCTGGCATTGCTTCCTCCCAGTTGGTGTAAATGAAGGTCTGTGGAGCTGTGTTCCCCTCCCAGTTTGTGTTTTAAAGGCAAAAACCACGGAGTGATCTTTGTTCTTGGCTGTGTGGGGGGGCTGGGGTCAGGGTTTGGCAGCTCGTAAAATATTTGCAAAGAGGACTCAATTATTGGGATGTTTTTCCACTTAAATTCTTTCTCCTGGCTGATTTAATTTCTTTATTTTTGGGCACTGTGGAGGAAGTCTTTTTAAATACCAGCTTGTCATGTGCGAGCCATCCAGGCTGCAGTCTGCGTGTGCGTGAGACCCGATCGCAGCGGCAGCTCCAGCAGATCAGCTCCCACCCGAGCTTTTCCTCTGGAGCTCTAGGAAGTACTACAGATGCCCAGCCCTCTCTGCTGGTGCTGTTTCTCAACCATAACTTTGCCTGACCTCATGACTCCTTTGGTCTCCTGGAAGCTGTGGGGACCATGGGCCGAAACCCACTGCTTGAGGTGGAGCCAAGGCCACTCAAAGTTGCATATCCATCTCCCCAGGGCGGATGAGGTGCAGGATACCTTTATCCAGAACTAGTGTGGGACTTTGCTGCCCTCAGTATTTCATCATGTGGGCCTGGAAGGACTCATCCAGATGACCTTCTCCCTCCTTGCATCAGCAGGTCACCCTGGGGGATATCTCTGTTGCTTTCTGGGAGATGGAGCTCTCCATCCTCCTCCTTTCCTCTTCTCATACCCCAAGGTGACTGTGAGGATCGGTTTGCAGGTGCCTTGAGAGAGGTTTGGGGTGCTGGGAGGAGAGGTGATGCCTCAGCTGCCTGGCTAGGTGGGGTGACCTTCATTTTAAGCCCATGTACACTTGCATATCGGGCTGTGGAGTTCCCAGGAAGACAGGAGGTTGATGATGCTGCTGTTAAACGATCCTCATGCATCAAATAAAAAGAGGGGGGAAAAAGCCCTTGAGAGTCATAGAGGATTTGACGTGTGTAACTCGTATTGATGGCAAAGACGAGACCAGAGCTGACAGCATGACAGGCTGCTGGGCCCTGGGCTGGCAGGGGCTTGGAGTAACTGTAGAGATTTTGGGGAAGCGTTTTGGGAGCCTTTGCATAGGCTTTAGGTTGTGTCACGTGTGGCTTGCACACTGCAGACAGACCTCACTAGCACCCGTTGCCCATCGGTTGCGTACCCAGGGGCTGCAGTGGCAGCAGGTTGGGACCGTCCCCAGTTGTCCCTCTGGTGTGAGGGCACCCACAGAGCACTGACATCTCCAGTTGGTGCACTTGGTTGTGGTGGGGAGGTGGCTGGTGAGGGGAAGGTGTGGATGCTCGGGGTGGACAGTGCAGGCAGACTCCTGGTGGAGGAGGTGAGGTTTTTCCTTTCCAGATTTTTTCCACTTTTGTTGTTTTTCTGACCTGGTCTGACTGAGAGTGGGAGGCTGATGACAAGCCACCTCCTCGATTTTGCCCCACTGGTGACAGCCAGCCAGCAGCAGGGTTTGGAAATGAGGGGGAGGAAACAAGACCCATCCTACTTATTTTCTCTTCTTAGAAACAAAACCCAACTCAAACGCCGCTCTGCCTTGATTTATCCTATGACCATGGAAGCCCCCAGTGGTGTTGTCTGCGTTGCCTGTCACTCATATCTGAAAGTGCTACGTAGTGGATTGAGTCTTTCATCTCCTTTAGGAACCCCATTGGGCTTGGGGATATGTTGAGAGTTTACAATGTGCTCCACCAAAGGCCTAGAGCACAGCTTGGTGCTGGCAGCATCTCCCTGCAGCCAGGGAAACCGAGGCACAGGGGACGTTGCAGCCAACCTGCCACATGCTGCTGAGTTCTTCCACCACTGCTCGGGGCCACAGAGAGCAGAAGAGGGCAATGTCAGAGGTGACTTTGGGTGAGTGTAATGGGCTTTGGGCGTGCAGTGGTGCCTGTTGAAGCCATCACACTCCCTTCTCTCATCTAGGCTTTACTCACCCTGTTTGAGCTGCTGGTAAGAGAGGTGATGTAAGTAGATGAGGTTGTGGACTTATTTTAGGGCAGACAGTTTAAGGATGGGAGTTCTAGGAAGCTACAAGCCTCTCCCTACCCATCCCTGGTTCCCCACCAGCTTGGCTGACACTGAGGATGAGCTCTGGTGCAGCTTGGCCAGCAGCACTGGAGGGCACCCTTGGCTGGTGCGTGCCAGGAGCCAGCAAAGCTCATGATCTCAGGCTGGGCAGGAGGAGCAGGCACCGTGATGTTCCAGCCTGAGCCCCTTCAGAAGGTGACTTGCAGCTGCAGGAGCTGGGTTGGGACCCCGAGGTCTCTCCGCATGGCCATGGCTCTTCGCGGGCATGTTCATCTCCTGCTGACCTGCACTGACAGCTGGTTTTCGGCGCTCTCTCTCCAGCGAGGCCGCCCGCTCGCCGCTGGTCGGCAACCCCCAGCTGCACGTCACATCACATCAGTTGGCGCGTTCGCGGCGACTTTTATTTATTAAATATTTTTAGCGACAAAACCCTCCAAAGAAGTTTCAGTCCTGTAAGTGACCTCTCCTTCAGTGCTGTGCTGGGGAGGGCAGGATGCCCGTGAGGTCAGGCACGGAGCTGAGCCAGGTGGAAGGGTTTTTGGTGGATGATGTTTAATGCCGTAGGGACCTTTGGACCCGACTCGGGGTCAGCTTGTGCAGCGGAGTGGGTCCATTTAACCTGTGTCTGCAGGGAATCGTGCTCCTCCTGTGCTGCTAATGGAACATATGGGGATCCAGGGCTCTGCGTCACGTCTCCTGCCACTCACAGCAGGCTTCCCCACTTTCCCACTTCTCCAGGAGGAATTTGGCAGTCCCAGGTCACTACTCATCTGCTGTCACTTTTTCCACGATCCTTGCGGGCGAGTAGTGACTTAGCGCTGGCCACACTTAATCTTCAGGACCTGGCAGTGCCCTAGCAGAGCTGGCATGGCCAACCTGTGCCAGGTACACCGGCTTGCTGGCTGCCCGGTGTGTGCCAGTGCTGTACCTACTGCTCTGCTGCCTTGTGCTTGCAGGCACCTTTCCTCTTGCAAGCGCCTGGCTTCTCTCTTAGCTCTGCTGTTCAGTTGCATGGGGGCAGGTGTAAAACCTCAGCTCTGGTGGCATTGCTGCCTTGAGGAGAAAAGAGGTTTTCTGGCCAGCTTTGAGCTCTGGTAGTCACAAAGGCTCCTTCCCTGCCTCTGCAGCTTGTTTCATGTGTGAAATCACCCAGTTTTTTCCCCAGCTTCTTGTTGACTCCGTGCAAGCGTTGGCCCCAGCAGCAAGCAGAGGTGTCCTGGTTCCGTAGAAGCAGTTGGTGTGGGATGCAGGCTCCCTGCCAGTGTGACCTCACCAGTTCTAACTACTCACAGAATGGGAATGGCCCAGGTTGGAAGGCACCTGGAAAGACCATCAGCCCAGCCTTTCATGGGAAAGGGATCCTGGATGGGATTGCATCTTGAAGGCCTCGGGCGCTGGGGACTCCACTGCATCCCTGGCGAGGTTGTTCCAGCTGGCGGCTCAGCCCTGGCTCTCTCCCACCGTGGGTGCTTTCCTATGACATCCAGAATTTTGATCCTATTATCATCTCTGCTCCTTTTCCAGGAGCAGTTCCAAAGGCAGCTCCTGGAAGGAGTGCAAACTTCAAGCGCCTGCCTTCCCACGCATGCCAAACCATGTGGGCATCCCTGATGGCCCAGTGGCCACAAGCCTGGCTCGGTGCTGCCTGTCACCCGGTGGCCCTGCTGAGGGGTCTTTTCATCCAGGAGGGAGTGAGCAGCCACCTCGCTCTCCCAGCCACCACTTCGGAAAGCTGGGGCTCGCAGCCTCCTAATGACTTACCCAGCCTTACAAAATTGTGACAGAGATGAATCTGCTCAGACACAAAGATTTCCTCCCCCCTCGCCTTTGCAGCGAGGATTAATGATCACGGAGGAAGCCGGGGCTATTTCAGATGGCTGTCCAAGAGAGAGAAAGAACTGAAATGGTTTGCCTTGGGCAAGGAGGGGAGAGTAAAATACTACAGTGCTTTTCTGTCAGATCTCTTTATCGACTCAATCCGTACGTGTGCTCTCCCGTGGATGTATTTATAGAGAATCCCAGAGGATGCAGTCGGCTCGAAAGGTTTTCTTTGTCAGACATTGGAGATGGGTCCAGCTCACTCAAGCAGTGACATTGTCCCAAACCTTGGGGTCTTCCCTCCTTGCCAGCCAGTCAATTAATTTGATGATAAGATTGATCTGTCTCTCTGCAATTAATTTAGCAGAGTCCTAATGAGTTTTTCCTGGGATGTTTCTTCCCCGTAGCCCTCCGAGCCAGACCTTGCCAGCTGTGCCAGCCTTGAGAAGGAGCAAAATGAACCCGATCAAATGCGAAACAGCTTCTTAGAAATACTGCTCTTTCCCAGCAAATGCTGCTGGCCCACTTTCCCTGGCTGTGAAGCTCCCACTTTGAAACCTGCAGAGCAGGGAGATAATACATTTGAAAGCAATGGCATTTTTACCTCCAGAAAAAGGATTATTGTGCTATGACTAACTTGCACTTTTTCGATTCGAGTTAGGTATAAAATGGTAGGAAAGTCCTCGCTTCGGGGAATGCAGGAGAACGAAAACATTTCTCTTCTGCACTGACTCAAAATAAGGATGGGTGGTGATCAAATCACAGGGATGAAAGAGCAAAATTGGTTCTTACTCTTTCCCGTGCCAGGGGCTTCCATGCTGTAGGCAAGTTGCAGGTCTTTGGGGCTGCGTTGCTGGCTGGAGCTCTGGTGTGGTGGCCAAGCCCAGCTGTTTGCTCCGAAGCAGAGGCTTCTGCTGAAAGTCCCTCAGGGTCTCTTCTTTTGACAAGGCTATCATCTATCACCTATTATATTACATATCATATCATATATATGATTATTTATCATATTAGATATTGTACATTATATATTATATGACCAATGATGACACCCGAGGGAATGGCAGGAAGATGTGTCAGGGGAGGGTTAGGTTGGGTGTTAGGAGGAGGTTCTTCACCTGAGGGTGGTGGAGCACTGG
>VWPV01021999.1:0-14900 GCA_013389885.1 Geococcyx californianus
AAGTCTAGGAGGGCATCTTTCTTAGTTGACTTACTGAGTACTTTTGATGAGAAATTATTTCCTACAAACATTAGGAATGCTTCACATCTGCCAGTGGTTAAGGTTCATTTAGACAAAGACCTTAATACTATGCTTTAACTTTTGATCAGCCCTGAATTTGTCAGGTAGTTGGACTAGATGATTTCTGTAGGTCTCTTCCAAAGGACATAATTTTTTCTATTTTATTCTATTATATTCTATTATACGCTATGATACCCTACTCTACCCTATTCAAAACAGACATTAACTAAACTTCATGTGAAGAATTCAGCTTCTCAGAAAGGTGTTGCTCCACCCAAAAATTCATGACATCAAAGCCAGTCTACAGAGCAATCATCTTCTCTAAATATAACTTTTACCACACCAGCTCTACAGTGCAAACTTTACAAAAAAAGGACAATCAAGAAAGATTCACTGACTTATGTGACTCCATTAAAATTCCATTTTGCTGATTTCAAGACCCAAGTTAGTATTTCTGAAGGATGCTTAAAAGTGTAAAATATATGTCAACAGTTGCCTGCTGATTTCATTGCACGAAGAACATGTATCCCTATATCCATCATTCACTGTGTTGGTATTCTAGACCAGAGAAGTGCTCAATCTCGTTCCCATTTTCTGTTTCCAAATTTATTCTTAATAAAACCTGACCTCTTGAGATTGCTAATATTCACATCATTTGTGTGAAAAATGCCTGATACTATATTTAAGGCAATAATTGTGTTTTGAAAACTGTGCAAGTCGTCACAAAATAAAGTTCTCAGTAGCAAAACTAAAAAGACCTTTTTTGATCTGATCAGTTTAACAGCATGAAAAAAAAGTTAAATATAAGATTAAGTGGGGAATAGTTTACCAAACAATTCTCTGCTAAAATTTAAGTATTATTTGACTGTGACAGATATTTTCATCTAAAAATTAGAGATAATCCAAATCTAGGAAGTTAAATAAGACCAAAAAAAAAGTTACATCCCTGCCATATAGACTGGATCTATTGTCCTTCAGCCTTGTTTGCTTGAGTTTGCTTTCAGTTACAAGTCATCAGAATAATGATTTCAAAGTCTCTCTCAAGCTGTAGGACCAACACTGCATAGAATATTGCACCTGTGGGCTAAATAAGTCGTTAAGGGATGGAAGCACTCATCATACAAAGGAAGCCTGAGAGAGCTGAGACTGTTCTGTCTGTACAAGAGAAATCACAGAGGAGATCTTACCCATGTGTACCTGAGTGCAGTGTGTAAATAAGATGGAGCCAGACTCTTCTTAGCCATGCCCAGTGAAAAAGACAAGAGACAATGACTAAAACCTAGAAAGGTTTGGATTTCCATCTGAACATAAGAAAAATGTTTTCCCTGTGGTAATGGGCAAAAACTGTCCAAGCTTATCCAGGGAGGCTATGGAGTCTCTATCCTTAGAGATACGAAGACCTGCCTGGAATGCAGTCTGAGGAATCCGTTTTAACTAACCCTTTTCTGAGCGGGCAGTTACACTAGATAGCATCCAGCAATGTCAACCAGCCTCAGCCACTCTGCAGTGCTTAGTAAAGCAGCAATACCACAGCCTTTAATAGACTGCCTGTAATTGTGCTGATGCAACCTAGGACAGTTTCCCATCATGACTTCAAGGGTGCCCTGTGGATTCACCTTCAGCTTACTGTCCACCAGGACACCTACAATTTGCATGATAAGCATATGGTAAAAATCTTTATTATTACATGTAGATAAATTTTCACATTACTTGCCAAAAGAGATTTGTTGAATCCAAGATGATACTGGAGGTGTCATGACTAGCACTGGCAAAGACACTTTCAAGGTGTGAAAGAGGTGCTGTCAATAAGCTCTCTTTTAAGTCTGCATTTTCTCTGAATACCTCTTCTGCTGCCCTCATGTATATTGCTGGTTTATTCTTATACCTTATCCATTCCAACTCTCTGTTATTCTGCTGCTGAATGATGTATACAGCAAAGCAACTTTACCTTGAGTCTAGGAGTAAGTTTCCATGCTTTTGAATTCCCTGTCTGTAGTGCTAGTAACCAAGTAAATAATTGAAGCAGCAAGGAAGAAAGGACTCAAACCAGTTTCCCTAATGTCTTGATATTCCTGCCCCACCTCAGTGATTTTAATGTTTTGGAAGTCCAAAGGTCTATGTACTTTTAAAAACAATAATCAGCTATGTTTACAGTGAAATTAAAATCATGGATACCCTTTATTAAAAATTTTGGGCTCCAAAAGTGGCTTACATGATAGCACACAAATAAGTATTATTGTAGATGTTTGGCATGCACAGAAAATTAGCCTATTTGTCTCTGAATTTAAGTATGTTTAAAAGAACGTTCATAACTTGAATAGGTCTTAGAATATCATTCTCATTTTATGGACATATATCTATGCAATATTACTTCCTACAGAGTCCTAAGGTGTGATGATTCATGTTATCACAGACTGAATAAGAAATGAGTAAAATCTGTCAAATTATACTGTTGTATATACAATGAATGCACATCCAGCCTTCTCTGCAAGAAATTAATTTATTGTTGTAGGATTTCACAACACAGAAAATTGATCATTAGATTTCCATTTTTTAAGGAAGCCATATAACAAGAATATAATTAGATCTGTAGCAATTTACTGTTTCACATTATCAATAAGAGCCGGCAAGGTGTGCTTGCAGCACAGAAATCTAACGTATCCTGGGCAGCATTAAAAGAATTGTCACCAGCAGGCTGAGGGTGGTAATTTTATGACTCTGGTCTTGTGAGAGCTCACCTGGAATGCTTCGTTCAGTTCTGATTATCAGCACAGGAAGGACATGGAATTGTTAGAATGAGTCCAGGGAAGGGCCATGAAGATGATCACAGTGGTGGAGCACCTGCAGTATAAGGACAGGCTGAGAGAGTTAAGGTTGTTCAGCCTAGAGAAGATAAGGTTCTGGGGAGACATTACAGCAGACTTCCACGATTTGAAGGGGACCTACAGGTAAGATGGGAAGAGGCTTTTTATCAAGGAGTGTAGCAGGAGGAAGAAGAGTAATGGTTTTAATCAGAAAAGAGTAGATTCTGATTAGTATTAGGAAAAAATAAATTACTGTGAGGGTGATGAGGCACTGGAAGAGATTACTCAGAGAGGTTATGGATACCCAGTCCCTGGAGGTCATCAAGGTGATGTTGGATGAGGCTTTGAGCAACCTAATCTAGTGGAAGGTGTCCCTACCCTTGCAGGGGACTGAAACCAGAAACTTTAAGATTTCTTTCAACCCAAACCATTCTATGATTCTATGATTCAGCTTCCCTAGACAATGTTAACAACCCTAAAAACCATGTTATTTCTAAGGGCAGCATAGCAGTTCTACAAAGCTCTTCATAGAATAATCTAAAAAAGTATAACACTGTTAAAGTGATAATCATATACTCATACATTTATACATCACTATGTTGTCCTATTTCTTTTTCAGAACAACAGTTTGGGTGCTAAAATTCACTCTGTTTTGAAACAGATTTTCCTCAGAATCCAATCATTTGAATTTGGGGACAAGTAAACATAAACACTTAATTCTTTTCAATGGACATTTAGTACAATAAAACAGTGTCTTAAACAATAAACTTCCTCGAGCAATATTATTAGATGTTGATTGATTTTATGTTTAGCAAAAGAAATTGAAGAGTCATTGCAGAGTGTTTCTTCCTACTGTAGAATTATAGGGATGTAATCTCATATGGATTTAAAGTTGGCAATAATTCATTACTCCTTATTTATTTGGATTCCTGCTTTAGTGTGACTAGCTTTTTTTCTTATTTCCTCCAATTAATTTACATAAGAAAATATACATTGTTTTAAATGTCACTTCAAATTTCCAATTAAATTTCTTATATACTTCTACAGGACCCATTAAAAAAAGAAATTTATTTTGAGTTAATGATTAGAATTACAAGGGAAAATAACTGGTAAGACCTACAACTTTTGTGTAGAAAGCACAGCATAAGATTATCCATATGCTTCAGTCAAAAACATTTCTGTTTTCTTAAATAGATTACCTAAAAGCAAATATATCTAGTACAGTATCTGTACTACATAAAAACTGTACTTAGTACAGTAAACCTGTAACACTCTTTGCATGTGTAAACAGCTTTGTTAGAGGATTAAAGCATTCCTACTACAATAATATTTGATATTATTGTTAGCTTGTTATTAGAAATGAGGCACAATAAAGGGATGATTCACTGCTACTTTTTAATTGGATTTCTGTTTTTTATGTTTTGTTTTGCAATTAAAACATTAGTAAACAATACTTTGATTATAGAATATTTTTGATGTAAGGATTTTTTTCTATACCCTAAGTAGAAAGCCCATAGATAGTAAGGGACTTGATGATTCATTGTAATTACATAGGGTGTTCACACTGATTTAAGCAACAGGATGGTGAAAACGTGAAGAAAGTAAGGTAGCTATGTCTGCGGTAAAATTAAAATCATTATTATTTTTTATTTAAAAATATAAAAACACATCCTATGTCTCTTGTGTTCTTAACTGTTCTGCAAGCTTCCCCCCAAAAATAAAACCAAATCCATCTTCTTTACACAAGGCCTCAACTAACCTTAAGTTTTAGAAGTCCTCCAGCAGTGAAAATTTCAAAAGTGGCCACAGCTAGATGAAATGCCAAAATTCCTGCAAATGTCTCTCTGGTTAATGAAGTTAATCTTCACTGAGTTCATCTTACCTCACTGCGAAGCAATGAGCAATTAGTCTTACCCATTAATAAGTTTCTGAATAAAATATTTATAGCCTCCCTAATCAAGTATCAATTTGTTTAACAGTTAAATATTTTTAAAACTCTTCAAAGAATTAAGCACGACAATGTATCCTCTTCTTTCCCTAGTAGGTGAAATTGAGAGACAGATATAGACACACTGCTCCACCACCCAGTAAATTTATTGCTTACATGAAAACTAGTCTTAAGTTCAACATATACCCTGGGATCCTGAAGATAAAACTGCCATTGTAGAAATTAACAAATTGCCTCAATCACTTTGAAAATCCAGATACTTTTGTGCTGTATTAGTGTTGCTGAATTCAGGAGGCTTCAGTGATTTTATAAAAATAAATACATAATATTTGGAAGTCAGACTTGGCCTTATGGAGAGAGAAATGGAAATAAATGAAGATTTTTAGCCAGTAATGAAGTTTTATTTTCAGTTAGTCTTTTGTTTTCCTCATTCACCTGTAAAGCAACAATGAATCTATGATTTCACTTTTCTCCAATATACTTTTCCTTTCTGAATTTGCTATTATTTGATCGGAAGAGTTGGGGTTTGACAGCCATTGCCCGGCAACTTAGTAAGAAGTATTTATACTGTACTTATAGATTTTGAACTTGCTTCTTTCCCTTCTTTTCAACTAAATGTTTTGGGATTAATTTTTCCTTATTACTAATATTAATATTACTAATATCCTTCTACACTACTTTCTGATAGCTCTGGCTTAGTTTTATTAGTTAACTGTATTCTCCTTGCACATAACGGGTGGTTTGTATTAATTTTTATCATTCAGTAATTCAGGTTTTGTTTTCTTGTATGCTTGACTCTGCCTCACCAGTGCTGAGTACAGGGGCACAATCACCTCCCTGCTCCTGCTGGCCACGCTGTGTCTGATACAGGCCAAGATGCCGTTGGCCCTCTTGGCCACCTGGGCACACTGCTGGCTCATGTTCAGCCAGCTGTCAACCAACACCCCCAGGTCCTTCTCTGCCAGGCAGCTCTCCAGCCACTCNTTAACCCAGCAGAGGGTGTGCCTGTCAGGCCAATGGTAGCCAGTTTCTCCAGCAGAATGCTGTGAGTATCAAAGGTTTTACTGGAGTCCAGGTACACCACATCCACAGCCTTTCCCTCATCCATTAAGTGGGTAACCTTGTCGTAGACGGAGATCAGGTTGTTCTGGCAGGACCTGATTGTCCTGCACATGCTGTATGACAGCACTGAAGGTGATCTTCTCCATGACCTTCCCTGGTACCAAGGTCAGATTGACATAAGGCATGGGAAAATTGTTCTAAAAATCATAATTTCTCAGTGATTTGGCTTTTCATAATTAGTAAGCATCAGCAGCAGAAGGATAATTATAACACTACTGCAGTGCCAAACCAGAAGGGCATGCACTGTACACAGCAGTCTGGTAGAGCAGGTTTACAATGACAGACTTGTCTCAAATGACTCCTTCTCACACTAATAATGGCCAACATATATCCTAAGAACTACAATTTAGTGGATGTGTGTGGCACAAAATAACACTATAATAAAAAGATTGTGTAGGTTTCTTAAAGAAAGTTTCCTCGGTAGACTTGATTTTCCTGATTGAAGAAAAGGAGTGCAGTATCTCCTATTTATCTTATAATTATATATTAATTCGTGACAATTTTGAATCCTCATTATCACCTACTACGTCAGTCTGCTTTGTTAATGTGTGATCTCTCAATTCCATGTGGCAAAACTTTTCTTCTGCTGCTGCTGCTAAGGTCACATCTCTTTGGAATATTCTTTGAGACTTCTGGAGAAAAAGTTTCTTTCCTTTTAAACCTTTAAGAATTCTTTCTTTATGACTGATAGATTGCAAATAATTCTCTTTAACAATTTATTTGAGGGATGATGGTTGAAAGAAGTTGGAATAAAAATTCTGGACCCAGTGAGCAAAGATTATCATTTACTATCATTTCCCATCGTTGAAGGTTAACTAAGGTAAAACAAAACTAAAAGAAATCTAAAAACCATCATGAGTGGTTTTTTATATACTTGTGCATATTATGTATGTGCAATATGTTTGGTGTATATTATATATGTATAATATATCTTTGAGCAATATGTTTTTAGATATTACCTTGCATGATTATTTTTAAAACAATAACAAAATAAAAATTATATTTGGCAAAATCAAGGCATTTAAACAGCAAAGTCTGAACACAGAATACATGGAAAATCTTTAAATTTTTACCAGTGCATTTCTTGACTTTTTAGGTTAACACAAAAGTTCAAGGAAATCACATTTACTTTCACAAAGTACACTGAGTAATAGTCTATATTTTTTTCAGATGGGATAGAGATGTAATTAATTACGTCATTCACATTTTATGTTTTATTCCATTTTTCTGTCACCCCCTCATTCTCTTGTTCTTTTCAGTAGTGAGGTCACCTATAGGCTTTTTATACATATAATTATAGTGAGACAGAACAGAATATAAGCCTTGAAGTACAGTTGCTCCTCAGTGGGCTCAGAAAGCCCCTCACTACTCCTTATGGGGTTTTTTTATTGTTGTTTAGGGAGTGTGGTGCACTGGTGGGTCTGTTTTCATTTTTGTTTGGTTGGGGTTTTTTTAGTAAGGAAGCATCTAATGCGTTTGAGTCTTCCTATTATTAATGCTTTTATCTGGTAGAGAATCCACTTACAGCTGTTAAATGTGTGTAATTGATTTCCACTTATGTATATGCTTAGAGAAGTTATATAGGTGCAATTTACAAATACTTATATTTTGTGTTTATAGAAATCAGTGCAGGTATTTATTTCATTCATAAATGAAGAAATTTTTGAAAATTTACAATACAGTTTTTCCCATGAGATAATTTTATGCCCATGGTATCATATAGTGAAAGCCATTTCATTTGCATCGTTATATTTAAGGGCCACATCCTGACTTCAAAACTGTAGCAACATATTCAGTGTTCTAAAAGTGTTTCCTTTCTTCACCACGTGTCATATCTTGCCTGTTTCTAAATCTGAGATTTGGTGTTCAGGATCTGCAAGCATGTTGCAAACTGCTGGGAACACTAAGGTTTCTAGCAGATGTCCTTTTAGAGATGATAGCATATGGGTTGATTCTAGCATATACGCTATAGTTTTTACACTGTTGAACTATGTACATGTATGTTTACATTAGCTTAAGATCTTTATTTGAATTTGTGTGCATTTCTTTGCTTATTTATTCTTGATCTATCAACAGCTTTTCCAGATGTAATTAGTTTCTCTGCTGCACATACACTATCTTCCCCAGAGTAATCTTTGATCTTAATAAACACAAGAACTGTAGGAAGTAAATTGTACTGTAGGATGCTCAGTCATGTTTTCTACTGAAGTCATTAGCATCCCTGAGCAGTAAGTCATCAAGGGAAAGATTTCACCTCAATTGTTGGTCACAAGTCACCATCTTTTCAAATAGAAATCATTAGAGAAACCTATTCTGTTTTCTCTTGGAATCAGAATTCCCTGAGCAGCTTTAAGAATTTAGGTGCATAAATACTATGACACTGAAATTTTAGGTAGCTTCTGGAAACCGTAACTACTTTGATGAAAAGAAGCCTTATTATTTCCACGAGCCCTATAGTTTCAGGAGAAAATTCTCAACTGAGCAAAGAACTTAGTTGTCAGATCATCTGGGTATTGCAATATATGCAATTCTGAATAAGTCATATACTTAAAATAGCCTTCCTGTATTGCTGTTACACAAGAACAGAACTGAGGAAGCCTGAATTTAGACTGGATTCAAGGGAAGTGGAATGCTGCTCACTTACCTGTTGTTAATAAAAGATGACTAGTGGCAAAGGCTGATTTCCACCATTGTCTTTCCCTTATTTTTTCCCCCCTAGTTTTCATCCTAGTGAAGAACAAGTTAGAGAAGGAATTTAAGAAAAAAGGGTCATGAGCACTAAGTTAAAAGTAACTTGAATAACACCAGTGACATAATTTCTAAGATACAGGAAACTAAAGATGTTTTAGTTTGAGTTTACGATTACAATTTGTGTAACAAAGCAAAATGAGGGCTAATATGGAAAAAACCATGGCATTGTCTAGAGCAGGAAGGAGACAGAAGGCCACAGTTAGAAGAAAATCAGCAGAGAGACTGTCAGGGGGAAAAGAAGTGGCAATCTTACTGAAGTTAAAATTAGGGTAAAGGAAAGGAGGAAGACAAGCTAAAACTGGCAGTGAGCTAGCAATAATATTGCATCTTCTGAAATTTGAAGATCTTGCTAATGTTCCTTTCTTTCACATATATGGACTTCCTGCTACAGAATATCCTTTAAGAATACCACAAGTTCACGCTCCGTCACAGAAGTGGAAGAGAAATAGCAGGGGAGGAAAAGAAGGGAAATGTGGCTTTGGGAAAGGGTAGAAGAGTGTGTTAACTTTTTCATCTGAACACTGGGAGAGTAAATTTCAGAGGATTATGGGGAGGACAGATAGAAAAAGTATTATCAAAACTGAAATTTAATTGATACCGGAGATTATGGGTGGAAAGAACATAAAAAAGGAATCCAACAACAGCAATGTTCACTGAACTACAGAAAGCTCTTTCAGAAAATGGAGCAAAGAGTGAATAAGGAAGTTCTGTGCAAGAAGACTAAAAAGTTGCAAGAAAGCACATATTTTAGGACAAATATGAGTGCTGATATGGTAACATGGAATGATGAAAATCTGTAAATCTTTAGAGTTTGTTTTCTCTTTCAGAGACTATTTGAATCTGGCGTTAGGTTTAAGTCTGCATATGTTTCAAGCTATAAACAAAGCAAGTGAAAAGGAATTGAGTTTCACACTTTAGCAAAGTGGTGTGAGGAATAAGGATAGGAGAATGTATTTTGGCATCATGTTTGGGAGACTTTTCATATCCTACAGTAAACTTCTGCTGAGCATATCTTTCCCTTAACACTCTTTAAAATCCACTGTAATTTATTTCTACTCAGCGTGTTTTCTGATTGCAATTATCTCTTTATTCTTATCTTTCACCACAAATCTTAATGGCAGTTGTGATTAGGAGTCTGTTGCTTATTGATTACGTTGATATGTGCATAGCAAGTTATTTATGTACTTAATTTAAATTAATTTTATTTGTAGAGTTGAAGCAGATGTTGTGGAGTTATGATTTCCCACCAACTGTTTAATGAAGCATCACTTACATGAGGATTTTTTTCCAGAAGCTTTCATTTTCTTTGCTTGTATGTTTATGATGAGGATGGTGTGAGAAAAAGACTTTCATGACCAACACACGTACACATTAGGCGATTTACAGATCATTCTCTCTCTGTTGGATACATATTGCACTGTGTCACCAAGCTCATTGAAAATCTTTCTTGCTCTGTCTGTATGCATTCATTTCTACATGCATTCAGGTACTGACTCTGAGCAGTAAATCACAGTTGCCTTGGATGCCATCTATGTGGGTATATTGTACACATGAAAATAGTATGTTTCAACTAAAAATTTATAAGACTGAGAATAAATATTCCTAAAATAACGCTACAAGGCAACATGGAATACAAGGATCTTCTAAAGTTAACTAAGTGGGGAATAGATACTATTGTACAGTCAACAGGTTTTTCTGTCCTGCTCTCTAAAAGACAGTGGCAAAATTCTGTAACTGAGACCCCCAAAACAACCCATGGACAAAGGACTTCTGAGGACTGTAGACCTTTGCAGTTCTTTGTGTCTATATTGCTGATGCTCGTTTGCCCTCCTTCACATACCAAGTGTCTTTTTATTACCTAGGAGAAGAATAAGAGATTTAATTAACACAATGGACATAATCTATGGAAAAATCATACTTACCATTGCAAACCTTGTCTTTACCAAGAATTCTGGCATTGTGACACCTCTAAAGTCCTCACATTCTCTCTTTGCTCTTTGATCATCTTCCTTAAAATAGATTAATCTGGTAAAGATCCTAAATGTACAGCTAAATTAAAATTGCCTGGAAATGGCACAATAGCTAGATTCCTCCAGCCCACCACCCCACACTTCCCCTCCCCCCCACCTCTCTTGTAATGTTATTTATTAAATATTAAGGACTTTGCTGCTCTGTATTTTGTAATTAAGGTTCTAGAGAATAGGTATCTTTTTCTCTTTTCCATGGTTTAATACATGAATGAGTCTTTTTCTTTTCCTTCCATTTGGAGGTTCTGTACTATATTCTGCAAACAACAGTATCTTTTGGGAGGCGTTTCCCTTGGTCTTGCACAAGGAAGTAGGAGTAAAAAGATTAGATCACATATGTTACATGTGCTGTACTAAGACATACTCTGGCACATGTATTTTATCAGTAGAAGTCATGTACTTAGTTTTATAGCAGTTTTCGTTCCTTCCTGAATTTTATATTTCATTGTATATCTTGAAAAGTCGTTAGCCTTTCTCTATATTGTTGTGTAATGGGAAATAAATCACAGGCTGAATATCTTCTTTAAAATAAGGATAGTCAGTCTATATAGAAAATATGTCATCACTATTTTGAAGCCAGAATGAGTCTTGTTCTAGGTAACTCAATTTTCGTAAGTAAAGGCAGGGTTTTATTTCAGTTTAAGAAAAGTCCTTTTTTTATACAAACACTGTCATTGTTAAAATTAGAATGGAAATTAAATGCTGTAGACCTCTTAAAGGGACTGATATGACTACATTGGTTTGAATGTTATGTTTAGAATACTTCTGATCATCATATTTACTTGAAATTAGGAAAGTCTGATTTATTACACATAGGCTGAACTCACACATGATTTGATTATAAAAAAATAAATGAGAAACATAAGTCTATCTTATGAAAGATACAAGTGGAACATGATCTCTTTGGGCTAAGGAGTGTAGGCTTTCCTTGGTTTTTAAAATATTCTCTTATTTTTAATTCTGTATTTCCCTAGGACTTAGTATAGAGCGGTTTTCATTTGTGATTAAGCATTGTTGAGGTCAGGAAAAGCATAAACTTCATTGACATGATGCCTTCTTGTTATTATCTTTGGAGGGACGGAATTCTTTTCTTTCCATTTAAGACAGGGACAACTCAAGACATTTACATTATATGGTAGTGTTTTCAAACAATGCAAAATTAAAACCAAAGCAGTTTGCCAAAACATTTACCAGCAGTCAGAAAGGGAGGTCACTTAGTGCCAGTTTAAAAAGACTAGGTAATTAGCTAAATATCATAATATAGGTTAAATGTCACTGTGTTACATTCTTTACTTTGTGAATGTTTTTCAGGACACAAAGAGGAAAACAACTGCTCAGTTGCTTTTATGTTTACCCAATCAGAAACGTCACATACTAATTCTAAAATTATATCCCATTTGTATACATGTATTTATGTGTATAGTATCCAATAACTAATTGTGCAGACTTTTTCCTTCCTTTTCAGGTTCTTTTGGTCTGTGAGTAAGCTGGGGAATACAAGGTATTTTTATGCTGTGACAGTTACACTGATCATAAATGTTAAATGAATATCTGTTCCCTTGGAGGACTTATGGCAGGGAGGGAGCAGAGGGAGTTGTTTGTTTTATTGCAGTGTGACATTCAGGATTCTGAAAAAGTGCTAATAAGCTTGATGGTAACAGACCACATGTAATGGAAAATTACTAGCATTTAAGCTATATTCTTGGTAGTCTGCAATTTCACCTTATTATCCTTACCATCCTACAAGGGCAGACTCCAGGGAACGCAGATAGTTCGAAATATAAAAAGAAGGGAACATATGCCTCTGAGGTTTTTGGTCACCCATTGTAAAATGCACTGGACTGATGGCCCTGGAAAACATGAAACACTGAAGATGAGAAAGGGAAGGTAATCAAGGATGTGCAATTTTTTTAAAAAAGCAATAGAAAAAAGCAACTCTCTAACTTGGAATTTCATCAGCTGAATATTCTTTCTTCGTGTGTAAAAGAAGAAAATTTTTGCATATGTATTGTGTCTTGTCATTTTATGCCTGCCCATGCCACAAAGATATTGACAAACATAAATAACTCCAGCCAGCTACAAAACATGCAACTATTTTGTTGGGAGTTTATAAAGGAGTCTGAAAGCTGATCTTTTTCTTCTTGCATAGGAGAATCTTTGAGACTATCTTTAAAGGCTTAGACAAAAATACAGGCAGCAACTGTACTTTTCTTTTTACTGCCAGAGGATTCTTATGTGACGTGCTTCCATGTTCTCATTTATTCTAATACTGTAATTAATGTAGAGTTTGGTCAGCTGTGTGTGCAAAGTGTTTGTCAACAGCTTTGACAACGGGATTCACTCAGATGGTCTACCCTTCATAGCTGCCAGAAACTATACCATTCTATGGTAATTCTAGTATATGTATCACTAGAATCATCTTGGAAAAATAGCTTTCTGACAGCAGTGAATATGAAGGAAAATAGCAATTTCTCATTGTTGATGTAATACTTATTTTAAATGGATATTACAATATGCTTTTAAATTTTTATAACAATATATTTAATTTTAACTTTCAGTTTTCTGTATTTGTCAAGCAGAGTGACTTTTCATGGCAAAGTGGAAATGTTTTGAACTTGAAATACAGCATAAAACTGAGTTGTTGACAGGCTGTTTTGTTTGAACCTGCTGAAGATATATTTTCCCATTGGTTTTTAGCCAAAAGCTGTATAAATAGAAATTAATATTCAAAGAACCATCATAACAATTGTTGTTAACGTACAGTGCCCTCCTAGATATTTATTGCTGCAATATAACTTCAGGTTTCTATAAATCAGTTTTCATTGTAGTTTATTAGCAATCAGCAAAGATTATTTGGCTCTAGTGTTTACAAACTATAATTCATCATCCTCTTATCTTTTATTTATGAGACAACGTCAAATGAAAGAAGGAAATTATGCATTGTTTTTGGTTGGAAGAGCTCTGCACTCTACAGCATATCAACTTCGGCATGTTCTGCTCTGACTACTATGTACATCCAATCTGCCTTCATCTCACAACAGAGGAGAAAGTAGACTCTTCAGTGGTGTTTCACATTGGCAACTGTCATTTTAAAAACAGTTGTAGAAAAACTCTGACCCGTTAAAGTCAATGGGATATTTGTCATTTACTGCAGTGAAGCCAAGATTTCATCCCTTCTGTTTGCTGTGTTGTTACTTTTGTTGACACCTGTGCTAAGCAAATTGGAGGCAGGAAAGAATAGATTCCTTCTGTTCATCCTTCTCTCATGAGAAATAATTTTCAGCTTATCTGTAACAGAACTGTTTAAATCCTGATACTCCCATTTTTATAACTGTCATCTTAAAGTAAAATATTTTAAGAAAGGAAAAATTACACTAGCATGTTATTTTTCATGTATTACAACTGTTATCAAAGAATGGTTGTAACTGCTAGGAAAACTGGTCTTTTACCCTCTGGATTTCTTAAATTACTACAATGGTAGTTAGATTCATACTACGGTAGTATGAAGATGACATGCTTTTACATCAAAAAGCAATTGTAAAAGAAATTAGACTAAAAAAAATATGGGAATGAAGGAAAACAGAGGTGAGCAAATATATTATTAATACCACATCAGAGCACTTTTTACAATAGAACTTACATTTTACTCCTGGTTATCAGTGGCTCCAATATGACATTAATGAACTAAACAGCATTATATTTATTGCTATATAATAGAATATTAGTTATTTTATTCTAACTGTCACTGACATAAAAGATCTCCATTTCCTATATTTGGAGATTTCTAAGAAATCTTTTGTGATTTTCCTTCTAATTCACATGCTAAAACAGTAATTGTGAAACAGTATTATAAAGTTATCAGTAAATTTTAATAAGACAAACTCCTATAAGACTAAAATGCTTTTCTCTATGTTAAGCCAGTCTTTAAAGATTTGCAACAAGGCAGGATCAGCTGAAGAGAATATAATTTTGATCATGTTTTCTTCTTAATGAAGAATTACTAGTTAATATAGACTGGATAAGATTGAAAAAAAATTCCCCACACTAGTCTCATACCTTTCCTTCCCTCTTACAAAAATGCTTTAAAAAAATTTCCTTTCATTCTTAGTGGAAAAATATATACTCATATAAGTAAAAAAAATTAATATATATAGGTAAGTTTTGCAATATTATTATTAATAATAATAT
>VWPV01022000.1:0-33627 GCA_013389885.1 Geococcyx californianus
ATAGTTTCTTTTCTTAATATTTTAAGATCTTTAGTAGGTTCAGATTGTTTTTATCTCTTATTTCTCGAAGAAATAATCATTTTTCTTCACAAACTGTTGCTCCATAAAGTACTTTAGAAGATATCACAGATAGTAAACATCAAAAATAGTTTATCCTCCATGATATCTATTGTGGGAACCCATCAGGCTACATCTATATTATTGGAGCCTTATCTGCATTATCAGACTCAAGCATGTTTTCAGGTTCTCTGGAGTTTGTTCCAGCCATATACTGTCTCCATGTCAGGCTAAGATTAATAAACACTAGCGCAGATCAAATGAGAGTATCAGCATACTGGGAAAACAGGTGTTGCAGGCAGTCTGAACCATTGTAGATATTAATATTAAATACTCACACAACAACTGGATTGCAGCCACTAGTTGACTTCTCATGACCTAGATTTATTTTCAGAATAATAGAAAACTGGGAAGTCTATAGAAAGCCTGACACATTATGTGGACTGTCATTTTCTTGACGCACACTCTGTCACACTTAGATCGAATGAGATGCATAGGGTACTGCAGTCACACATCATCTTTTCCTTATCCATAGTGAAACATACAACGAGAATTCACTGTTACGTCTCGCAGCAGCGAACTGGTTAAACTTGATTTAGAGGTAAAAATTAACAGTGAATAATTGCTACAAAATGAATCCAAAGCTTGACTCTCCCTTCATTTAAGATCTTCCTTAAGGAAAGTACTGATTCAACAGAAACACACATCATACAGATACCTGGTTATATTAATTTGAGGGAAAGCATACCCCAGCCCATCCCCATCTGTAGTCTCTCTGTTTAATATCTGATTGAAGATGAAATACCAAGACAGACAGACAGAAAAAGTAAATTCTTTCTTTTCCTTCTTTTTTATTTAAACTCCCAAATCACACAAAATAGTTTAAAACTATCCCAAGTTTAAAGTTTTAAGTCTTTACTACTTTTCATTCCCATAATAGCCATCTGCCTCTGGGTAGAAAACTGTCCCCATCATTTTAGATACATACAATTTTGTTTCAGACACTCATGTTCTTCAGCTACAGTCAGCATGACTGTATCTCATAGCTAAAAACATCCAAACCCAGCTGCAGCCCATATTAAATACTGTCTACCAACTGTCAGAGGTCACCATGAATAAACCAGACTACTATTCCACAATCTACATTGACTCTTCGAAGAACAGTGTGATTCAAAAGCCCTTTTCTGGTACACACAGCCTTCATTGGTTTCAGAACTATTTAACTGATCCTCCAGAATGGGCACTGAAACACTGATTAAAAATTTCTAAAAGAGCCATCAAGTGCCAGTTTCATTCTCAACACTATATTTATCCCAGGAATATAATTTGAAAGGTGTGACAGGGATACTTATAACACAGACAAGAAGAATGCCATATGACCTGGTTTTGAGTAAAGGCTCAGAGATATCCGATATTTGGACAAAACTATAAAGTTATACACAAATCAGTATTCAGTCAAGATTTTGAAGCCAGCATTAGCACGTGCACATGAGCACATTATCGACAGTCAGCTTAACACATTCTTTTTCTTGTGGTAAGTCACATATCATTTATATAAAAAAAAAAAAAAATCACCAATATTGTTGCCATGAAATGTTATTCTAAGATATGTAAAAAAAGAAATAAGTAGTTAATAATTGACATTTATCTTAAGCACATTATTGCCCATTACTAAACCTGGTAGCTTCAGCTGAAAGAGTTATTGAAGCTTATTATAAACTAAACTAAAGTACAAACAAGAAGTCAAATAACCAACAGAACCTTGAATTCAATGGTGCCCAAGTTATGTAAGAGATTACAGGGACACACACGCACAGACATATATTATATAGAATTAGAAAAAAAGAGCATTTCTAAATTTCAAGGAAGAAATTTTACCATACTGAGTTTAAAGTCATCAATATCAGGTTGTGCAGGCAAACTAATAAAAACAAGGTAGCTACAGAATTCAATATTACTTTTTCTGATAAAATCTGATTAAAGATAACCATAGAAACGTTTTCAGTAATGTAAGCAATCTATCACTTCCATGTTATCTGCTATGATCTTGCTTCTGCAGACAGGAAAATTTTTAACCTAACTGAAACAAAATTAAAACAGCCTCAAATTACATTGTGACTAACTGAATTCCCTTTCCTATTTCAATTAGACGTAACGTTATACACTTCATACTCCCTTAGTAAACAGCCGACGTTTACAGCCCTGGAGTATGTCACATATAAGTGCATGTTATTTAATTTCTGTGTACATAGTCTGCAACATAGCTGGGATGAAAAAGATGTCATATGCATAAAATTACTATGGATGTATATTTTTCATTTTGGTAAGATATTTTCTTTGGACTTCATAAAATTTTCCACCTCTATATATGCCTAAACTTTATGCACGTCACCCTTCTGTGGCAGCATCTGGAGACTTACTGCTGAAGTAATGACTATAACAAAGCACAATGATAAATAACATAAAATATGAATATGAAGAGGTGTTATACGGAACTGATTTTCCTCTTACATTTAGAATAAAGTAACTCCTAATGGGAAAATAAAAAGACCAATCATTTTTGACCTTCCAGGAGAAAGATAAGCTACTATGACATGTGAAAAAGTGGTGCTTAGCATATCTGGTTGATCAATATATTAATAAGAAGTGTTTCTCTCTTTACACAAGTGTTTAGATAGTCTTTGTAAAGGTGATACTGGATACATTTCTACTGGGCAGCAAATCACATGTCTGATATGCCAGAGAGAAAAAACGTTCCAAGTAGTGGCTCACCAACAGCTGTCCATTTCCCAAAAATTAATTAAAGTAGAGGAATTGATTCTACATATTTTGCAGTCTAGTTGTCCAAACTATTTTAATGAAAAATATCTAAGTTCTCATTCTGCATTTTTTATTGCACTGTACTGTACCTATCTACAAAGGGCTCAGAATTTTTCTGACAGTTTAAGGTAAAGATAATAAGCAGTTTCATTACGTAAAACTTACTGCTCACTATTCTTGCTACTAAAATGTTTCCTCCCTATCAAATCCAAGAGTTCGTAAATGATATACAATAAAAAACAGAAATAAAATCCTTCTATATGTTTTAACTGAATGTTTTGATCTCCTCCCTTACTTTTCTCAGCCATTCGAGTCTGGAGCTACCAGCAAACTTTCTGAACCAGCTGGACACTTCGGTGGTGGTGATTACATGTTATTCCTCTAATTCACATGCCATTGCTGCTCCAGGCTTGCTCAGCACAACCTGTCCATCACATGAACACATTGAAAATTAACCTGAACTGATGTTACATCTCTTCAAGCCAGTAAGAAACATTAAAAAAAACCCTATAAGCTAAGTTTTATACCCTTATGTACTAAAGAGTTGTGAAAGAGTCTTAGCTCTTTGAAGACCTTCTATACCAAAAAAACCCCACCCTTGCATTACTCATTCATCACAATAAATGTTAGCTTTTACAGTAGTAAGTCAAATCAGTACAGTGCTTTGACAGCTGCAGCTGATCTAGGTATCTGACGTTCTGACAGAATTCTAATGACATCCATTGCGAAGACAAGCAAGGTCAGAAGTTTTTTTTAAAGGTTCCAAATCATAAAAACTACTTCCCTCTTACTTTGGTATAGCCTTTGAACCATTTCTCACAGCATTCTACTGGAGAAACTGGCTGCCATTGGCACAGCCTCTGCTGGGTGAAGAACTGGCTGGATGGCAGATCAAAGGGTTGTGGTAAATGAAAATAAATCCAGTTGGAGACCAGTCATGAGTGGTGTTCCCCAGGGTTTGGTGCTGGGTCCAGTCCTGTTGAACATCTTTATCAATGATCTCAAGGAAGGCATCGAGTGCACCCTCAGCAAGTTTGCAGACGACACCAAGCTGGGTGCAAGTGTGGATCTGCTTGAAGGAAGAGAGGCTCTGCAGAGGGATCTGGACAGGCTGGACCGATGGGCTGAAACCAACGGGATGAGGTTCAACAAGGCCAAGTGCAGAGTCCTCCATTTGGGACACAACAACCCGGTGCAGCAATACAGGCTTGGGGAGGAGTGGCTGGAGAGCTGCCTGGCAGAGAAGGACCTGGGGGTGTTGGTTGACAGCGGCTGAACATGAGCCAGCAGTGTGCCCCAGTGGCCCAGAGGACCAGTGGCATCTTGGCCTGTGTCAGACACAGCATGGCCAGCAGGAGCAGGGAGGTGATTGTGCCCCTGTACTCAGCACTGGTGAGGCCACCCCTTGAGTGCTGGGTTCAGTTCTGGGCCACTCGCTACAGGAAGGACACTAAGGCACTGGAGCGTGTGCAGAGAAGGGCAACGAGGCTGGTGAGGGGGCTGGATAACAAGTCCTACAAAGAGAGACTGAGGGAACTGGGGTTGTTTAGCTTGGAGAAGATGAGGCTGAGGGGAGACCTCATCCCTGTCTACAACTGCCGGAAAGGAGGTTGTGATGAGGTGGGTGCTGGGCTCTTCTCACAAGTGGCAGCGATAGGATGAGAGGAAATGGCCACAAGTTTCACCAGGGAAGGTTTAGACTGAACATTAGGAAGAATTTTTTTACTGAAAGGGTGGTCAGGCAGTGGCACAGCTGCCCAGGGAGGTGGTGGAGTCACCATCCCTGGTGGTAGATGAGTTTCTTAGGGACATGGGTTAGTAAGGGGACGGGCACGGTTGGACTCAATCTCAGAGGTCTTTTCCAACCCGATAATTCTATGAAAGTCAAGACAAGTTTATGCAAAATGACTGCACGCAACTGGGAATCAACAGCACTGTTTGCCACGAAGAAAAAATGGAATTTTTGTGTTACTATAGTTACGTAGTTATACAAAGGAGAAAATAGGAATGACTCCTAATCAGTTCCTCATCTGTTCCTAATTATAACAGCATGCCTTTATGCAAAACAGGTTGTAATTCTGAAATTCATACTTAATTGAGTGCAATATATGAAAGTAATTTTTAAAATCTTCATTCTCAGAAGTAACTTTCTAGCTGCTGCTGTCCACACCACTGTAGGAAATTCCTAGAGGCCTCTGTCACAGGAAAATGCATAACTCAGCATTTAGGATTATTCTGACAACACAATGGTATTTCATAAAGCTAATTTTACATATAAGTAATGAAATGTTTAACCATACATTTATACAACTTATTACAGAAATTTCTTAGTTTTTAGTCTATCACCTCTTTTCTAATGTGTATTTTCCTACACCATTGTCCAACATACCAGGATATCAATGGCCAGGGGCTGACTCTTTTAAGATTGTTTTCTTATATCTTCATGGAATAAAACCCAACCAACCAAACATTTCTTCCTTTCTCAACTTCCAAATTGACATTCTGCACCCAAATATTTCACCAAGGCTGCATCCAAATTTTTCACCAAGGGTTACTCAGATGTGGACTTTGAGTAAAATGCCATTAAAATGCTTTTAAAAAGTTCTTTTAAACTTCCTATTTAATTTTTAATTCTTAAGACAATATACTGAGGCTGCTGAGTGATAATGGAAAGCCCTTGTTCCAAATGGTAAACATAGAGGGAAATAACTAAACAGGATTAGTGTCAGAATGAAAACATTGCTCTGGAAAATGTGTAAGCAAATAAATTATTGTCTCATTATATAAGTAACATAAAGGGTTTTGACTAATAACTTCAACATTGAAACAGAAAAATAGCTATGTCAAAGCTAAAAAGGCACAGGTTTGTGTCTTTTTGCTTCATGTTTCTATGTAAGATTTTTTCCTAGGAATATAATCCAAATATCTACCCAAACACTTAGTTTTCTATACAGTAAAAACGTCTGCAATATGTTTAAAAATGATTCAAGAAGTGCAGGTTAAAGAGACTCGTTCTATGATGGAAATGGTATGCCTTAAACCAATTGCTTCTGGCCATTTACTGTTTGCAACAGTAGACCAAATTTATATACCCACTAATAGTCACACAACCCTTTAACTTTCAGCAAAGCATTCAAGAAATCTCAGCTGAATGATCAAAGTAGTCCTTCTACATTATCCTCTACATTTCCAGTATTATTACAGAAATCAGTTATATTTCATTTGTGCATTAATTCCTGCATTTTCTAAGATATAAGATATCTTTCCTTATATTTAAGGAATAAATAAATGGATGCATTTGGAATGCTGCCCAGCTCCCTTGAAATCCAATCCAAATGTTTCTAGATTCTGGTACAGATTTTAAAAGGACCATATTCAGGAATATTAAATTTATAAAAGCTTGTAGTCAAACACCTAAAGTTAATCTTTTGTTTTACTAACAGCCAATGAAACACAATATATGATCACATTAAAGTGGAAAAAAAGACCAAACAAGTGGTCTTACTGCTGAATTTGCCACTGCTCTGTGCAAACAGAGATGTTCTGATCAATATTTATGGCATATTTTGCAACAGGATCAAAGGTTGAAATTTATATGTTGAAAATAGATTTCAGGATAAACATTAAAGTCCTTCAAAATCACAACCTGTTGAATACATCGTTCTCTCTGTAATGAAGTCATAGTAACAAGAAGTTATTCCAAATTCTTACATAAGACGTATCTGTTATATAGAGAGCAATTGAAAGTTTTCCACTATACAATGTATTATCATCAGTATGACATTGAGTTTAAGCCTGAGAACACAGAAACTGTGCTGATTGTGTGATATCTGAAATTGAAGACCACTAGGTGGTAGAATATTTTACAAAAAGCTCGTTAATAGAAACTGATATCAAGTCCAGAGCAGAGGGCAGAAAAAACCTGAAGCATAGCTGATGAAATAATGCTCTGGTGCCTGAGACTGTTGTGTGAGTTACTGCGAGTAGATTTAAGCATTCCATTCAGGAGGAGACAGAGAGAGCATGAACATGTAGTAGGGTGAAATCATTAAAAGAGAATGAAATAAAAGCAAATGAGAAGTACATATATTAAAAAAAAGTCTATGAAAGAGGAAAATGTGGATGCACATACTGTGATAAGACTGCAATTTAAGATCACATTTAAATGCATCCTGCGTGCTTCAGTTACTCTGTCTTGCAACATTTGAAGTCAAAGAAAAATAAAATGTGGGAAATCACTTCTAAGCACATACCTCAAGGAAAATTTCTTTAAGGATAACTTTATTCAGACAAAACGCAGTCCTTGAATTCAGTAGGATTTCCTGAGATGAGCTGATCTCCCACTGGCTTCAATGGGAGGACTTGATTTGAAATCTTGCAAGCCCCACTGCTGAGCTCCAGCCTGCACCTGCATTGTCCATCGGCTCGAGCGAAAGGGGAGCAGCCAGGTGTTGCCAGGCCATCCCATGCATACTTGCTGACTGAAGCTGCCTCTCAAGGATTGCTTTCCCTTAGCAAGGGGAAATTTCCTCTACGTGGATGTGAGTTTTCACAGAAGTTATGCAAAAGGTGGTACCTACCAGGTTTTCATCACTTTGTCAAATTATTGGGAAAAAAATAAGCTCTGAAGTTATTGGGCAAGAATTGATAGGGAAACAGACAGCAAGGCATTCAGGTGCTTAAACATTGATGTCTAGCACCATTTTTACATGCTGAACACCTGCAACACCCACACAGAACTAGCAGATGTGAACCAGGACCTACTGGACTCCATTCCCTTTTGAAGTGGCAGCTAGAAGCAAGATGGGAAGCGTTGCAGTATGGAAAATTCCACTGAATGCTCCGAAAACTGAACTTAGCTGGCAGCGTGAATATGTGTCTTATTTCTATACCAAGCAGGCTTTAAAAAAGAATACTTAATACATCAAGGAAGAAAACAATCTGAGGAAAACTAAACATTTCCCAGATGAATGTGAGTATATCCAAGAAATTCTTGTATAGACCATTAGATTTTGACTTTTTTCTTTAGATGAACATTGGGAAACTAACAGGATAAGCTTTTCTTTACCTTATTGAATTTTTTTTCCCACATTTCTGCATGCATTTCCAAGTACCAAGCACTTTTCTACCTAGGTTCATCTCATTCATTCTCTTTTTTTATATGAGTACATTTCTATTGAGAACAACAATCATTATTTTTACTTCTTCAGTCCAATAAAATGCAACACCATCAAATGAAAAACTGAGCTATCATTATCTGCCAGCTACCTCATCCAGTGATTAAATTCAAGATCAAAATAGCCAAATGCGTTTACATATGATAAAAAATGGAAAAGGTGTATTGCTTATAAGATAAAAAGAAGAAAGTATGATAAGTCAATCATGAGCAAAGGAGATGAGAGATAATAACAGAAATTGGTGTGATGAAGACTGACATGCCAATTACCAAAGTGGAACAATTTTTAGTAAAAAGGTTAAGCATGATGGCATGAAAAAAAAAAAAAAATGGCTCAACGTTTTAAAATATGGAAGTTCAGGGACTTGAAACGGATTATTAAAATCTGCTGTGAACAGAAACCTCCATAAGCAAAAAGAATTTGAGAGATCATGCTACCTCTTTATGTAAGAAAGCAGGCTGCCCAGGGAGGTGGTGGAGTCACCATCTCTGGAGGTGTTTAGAACACAGGTGGATGAGTTCCTTAGGGACATGGTTTAGCAGGGAGACAGGTATGGTTGGACTCGGTGATCTCAGAGGTCTCTTCCAACCTTATGATTCTAGTATTCTATAATTCTATGAAAAAAATTACTAACTTCTCTTCCTTATCCATGTAGAATACAGAGAAGTTATTTATAAGTAAGAAACAGTAAAACAAGGAGTGAAAAAGAATAAGAAGTTGCAAATTACTGCAGAAGAAAATGAGGAAAACAGAAGATAATTGCTAGGAAAACACAAACCTCTGTATTGCCAATTAGCTATCTAGAACTTGAGGAAGATCATTTTAGTCATGGAGCTATCAGATACTAATTTATTGAAACAATACTTTAAGGAATTGTTCATCCACTGAACATTGTATCAGAAGCTGCAACTGGTATTATTTCGCTCTAGTGCCTGCAAGGACCTTTGGTTTGTATTTATATTGAAGGACATACTGAGCAGCGAGTTCTCTATCTTCCAAGCACCACCTGAGCCCCGAGAGGACAAACAATGCAGTCCCTTCAGTACTTGGGCCATGTGCCAACTGTTTTTTGAGATTGTTAGTGAGCCATGTATCAATCAGTAAACGGAGGCTACACTAAGGGCTTAATCCAGTTTTATGAATATTTACCATTTTCTTCATTTCCATTCACACACTGAAGACAACAGAGCTGGACCTCTGTGTGAAATACCATGATATTTGCACCACACTGATGTTCCATAATATCAAAAGTTCAGACCTTTCACTCTTGTTTTCAGATTTTATAATTTCCATTTCATTAAATGGGACTTACCAACCTTTGGCCTAATATCTAAGCAAGCCATCAGGAGTAATGTTTTCTTCACTATTATTTTAACACTTTTAATTGTCACTATTTCCTTACGTTGGAAACAATCCTATAAATTGACCAGAGATGTACGTATTTAAGCCCTTGCACCTTACTATAGTGCATGTGTGCATCTTTTTTTCAGGCACATTTGAAAGGCAGATCATGAAAGTATAGATGAGATGTATGATGATAAATGTATCTTAGAATTTATTTCAGGGGCTTTATTTCAAGGGTGGATGGGAGCGGTAAAGAAATAAAGGAAGAAATGAACTTGAGAGTTCCAGATTAATTCCCTTTCCAGCTTTCATTGTGGCATTCATTCATGCTGGAGAAGCGATGTGTAGAATTAGTGACTGTTTGATCTTATAATTATTGTCACCACATCATAAAATATCACAAGTATTGACTAAATTATCACTGAAGATTTAAAGAATATTGGTAATGCTATTTTGAATTGATAGCCACCTAATACGGTGCAATTTATATCTACAATGCCAAAGGCAAAAGAGAGGGGAATTAAAGTTTGAATACTTTCACTTTATTTTTAATTTTAGTTACGAAAACACACCCTTTAAATGTATCTGCTGATGGTACCAAAGCAGATTCACAGAGCTGTTATCAAGTTTTCCGGTTTACTACCAACACCTTGCACTGCTAAGAGAATATTTAATACTCAGTTCTAAACGTGTACTTGTAAGTCTGATCTACAGAAATGGTCTATGCATTAATTTGCAGTTGCAGAATTATAGGCTTGCATTTTAAATCATGAGCTTTCATTGTATCAATATACTTTGTTGAATTTTCTGTAGTACACATTAATACAGTACAAGCATTTCAAGATGCCAAAGGAATCCTCACTTACCTTAGGAAAATGTTGTTCCCGATAAAAAGATGATTATTTCTTCCTTTTAAAAAAAAAAAATCTTCAAATACTTATGAATTGCACACAAATGCAGTAAACAAAACCTCTTTTTAAGCCTACCTGTTGATGAACCAAAACAAAAGCACCAAAGATAGAAAGTATATGCACCCCCTTCAATGGGCTATATGATACTTTTGGATGGGATTAGTCTGATTTAGCACAAACGTCGACACCTGAGCTAATCACCCAAGATTACCTCCAAGCAACAGCTAGTGGATATAGTCAAAGAAGGGCAGGGCAGTAATTGTGTTAACTTAATGCTGACATCTAACACCGGCCAAGAGAATCACGTGCTGTTTTTTTTAGTGGAGTACAGAAGGAACATAATAGCTTAACTATTAACAACAATTTTTAAATATCTCATCCAAGACATCTTCTAGGCATTTTTTCTATTTGTGTGGATTCATTTATTCACTATTTGTCGCAGAGCTGTTGATACCCAAAGAGTGCAGTCACAAGTAAGGACTGATGGAATCGCAGTGAAAATTTTAGATGTTCTAAAACTCATGCTAGAGGCAGATCATTAGTGCTTGACATTTCCCATTTCTGCAGAAGTCTGCTATCCCTTCATGCCTGAGTCTTTAAGCTTAAAAGTGTGGGCTAAAAGACAGATAAAACCGCAGAGATACTGCTCTCTGGATTTCAGATAGGACATAACTATTACCTGCAGAAAGAACTTCATGTTTTGCTGAAGTAGAATTTTAGATTATTTTTTGAATTACAGTGTTCTGAAGATACCTTAAAATCTGAGATTTGCTTTGAGTAATAGCTATTAGAAATCAGATAATTCAAATGTAAAAAGGAAAAAATAATCTTATATATTACCATAAGTAATTCAAAATGGAGAGGTAAGTCAGGTCTGTAGCATACTAACCACACATTTCTTATTCCATATTTTATTACTTTAAGAAATCACAGCATAGATGTTTGTCAAAGAACTGTAGTCAAAGACAAATGACTAACGTGGATTTCCTGAGTAAGTCTACAGCAGAGAATTATAATTAGTTTCTTTGTGTTCACAGTAACTTTCCTACTAATTAAAGAAACAATACTAATCTAATTGGAACTGTATAATGGAAGACAATATAAGCTTGTTAGTTTTTGTTGACATTTCCTGTCATCTGGGTAACATACATTAACATTTGGTGTTAACAGGTTTAATAAAATCCTTTATCTATTTTTCTTTGCCTTATTTTTCCTCTGTGTTTTCAGAAAGGTTCTCAAGCTTTGATTTTTCTGCTTGCTTGTTACAGAGATGAGGGTATAAAACCTGCTTCATGGTTTAATAAGAGTATCTGAAAATTCTTTCAGTTCTTTGTACCTTCCTGTGATGCTTTTAACTGATCTAATGCAATAGTGTCTATCAAAAATACACAAGAAAGCTGAAACTTGATAAGTACATGAAAGTTGTTCTTTTAAGCCAGCTTGGGTTTCTCTCTTTCTCACACATAGCTGATGCCATTTTGGGACAAATACCTGTAGTGTAAGTTCAAGATGCAAGCAGATATAGTAGCAGCATGCTATTCAGAATTATTTTTTCATATCATGAAGAAAAAGTAATTTTTGCGTCATTTGGGTTGAAACTTTTCAGCAGTTCATTAAGCCAATAAGAATTCTCACAGGGAACTCTCCCTTCATGAGAGAAAAAAAAGAAGAAACAAAAGTAACTTTTAACAGCAGTAGCTTTGCAATCAATCCTTTCATTGATTTTGTGTCGCTATTTGAAGACTGAAAAGAGAGAGGCGTTATGCTACTGAATTACGTTACTGGATGTTCTGAACATCTGAGGACCAGGATAGCATCTAACCTGAAAAGATGAGGGATGTTTCTGTTGTTTCACCTCTTTCTCTGGCTCTGAGAGGAGAAGGATGTGTGCCTGATGCTTCCAGTGGGCTCATTTGGGCTGCCACAGCCTATCCACAAACAGGACTTGTAAGCCAAAGGAAGCAGGTCAGACCTTTACTGCTCCTCAGGCAGGAAGGTGGAGGGCTGAGCTGGCACGACAGTGAAGGCAGGGAAGGAAGTTTATTATTTTATTTCTTATCTAGTGTCTCACTTTGCAATAAAATAAACCTATCCTGTTCATATCAAGGAAGAGGAAGAAAGAGATAAAGAGCTTCTAACAATTTTTCTTGACTCTGAAACATCCAAAAAACCCTTGGGATAAGCATCCTCTCAAGTCTGTAAAAGCTCCCACATCAAACTTCAGGGAACTTCCCTTGGACAAAAGGTATATAAGATTCAACCAACATTACAGCTTTAACAAGAAATAGCAGGACTGAGAATTCATTTCTTTATAAATGAATGTGATAAAAACCTTTTCGCTGCTCACTGAAATGATGACCAAGTTTTACTAACAGCAATGGTGATATAGGGGTTTCAGCAATTGATTCTGAGAAGAAAAAAGCAATTGCAGCCTTGGGAAGGCTGAATGAATAAATGCAATAATTCTTTTTTTCCCCAAAGATTTTCAATACAGACTTGAGTAATAACAGGAGTCAGATTTCTCTCCAGTAGAGAACATGGCAACCACTGTTTTAATGCTAACATTTTTATTCAGGCAGATGACTGAATCCGGAACCAGTCAGGAGATACACAGGGTAACTTGTAATCACTTTCTACCCATCCACACGTCAAAGCACAATGTACGTTAATTCTAGTGTGATCCTGAGGAAGGGACTGTTGCGAAAGATTAGAGTTGCAGAAAATGCTGATCCAAAGAAGACAGAAATTATTAACAGAAAGCAGCAATGGAACTACATCAGCAACCAGGATCCTGTCCTCAAACATCTTCCTTGGCTGGCAAGATTTCATGGTTTCACATAGCTTTCAAATGTCACAGTTTCATTAAGCAAGTCCCACAAGTTACCTGAAGTTTTGTCAGGGCTACTATGATAACTTACTTTTGTCCATGGTTTCTGGGACATCCTAACAGCCTTTCTCAAACAGAGCAACTACGCAACAGATTCAACTAGAGTCCTGTTTGGAATACAGGGCTTTCTCACTTTTTTTCAGAAATTTACAGTCCTACCATGCACATGCTACTAGGAGACTAGAGATAGCAAGAGAAGGAAGTAGCAATGTCACTAAGAACATATCCCACCTTGCTTCACTAAGGCTTACAAAATAGTGCACCACTCCTGCCTCAGATATCAATAAATCAAATGAAAATAAGTTATATTGGATGGAGCTTTGACTACAATTGTTTCAAGTAATCAAGTAAGTATCAGAAAGGTTGAATCATAAAATAATTACATTTTAAACTTTGTCAAGTGCAATAAATGGGTCTTTTCCCCCTTTGAACAATTGTACCTTGCTGCTTCTTTTCTTTTTAGAAAGATTTAAATAATTCATTTTGTGATGTTTTTCTACTTTCAGTTCCCCACTTAGTTATCTTTTTTTGTACTAATCCATTATGACCTATTTGCAGAAACTTCCGTCACCTGCCTGTGAGAGAAAAGTTATTCAGCTGAAAGACTTCTTGTTTAACCTATTCATTGTATAGCACCTCTGTACTATAAAAACAGTTAAAAAAAAAAATCTTAGTCTCCTTTGGTATAAAAGGATTACCTATACGACAAGTAACGTTTAGGAAAGAAATAAGAGTAGTTTTAGAAAGTATTCCCAGACAATGAATTCCCAGTAGCAATAATGGCAAATTAAAAAGTGTTTGTGAACTTAATCTTTTGGAAAATGGCATGTGCCATATTCCCTCCCTCCATTCTCCTATTTTCATTCACTCAAGAGAAGTGAAAAAACCCAAAATAATGAAACCCAAACCAATACAACCATCTTTAAAAGTAAAACACCTGGACTCTGGTATTCAAGACATGTTCCATTGTGTGCAATGTCACAACATGGAGACATGGCAGAAAACCAGCGTTGTTTGAAATTATAGGCAACGATGAGAAGCTGTGTAATCTGGAAAAAAAAGGATGTTACATTTACAATCCAGGAGTCAAATGCACAAGTGTGGGAAGATTCAGGATGATGAAAATTTGTTACACAGGAACTTCACTGTGTGTGTTCTTGTCCACTGCACTTGCAATTGCCTTGTCTCTTCCTTGGCTGACCAATGTTCAAGCAATGTCCTTGGCAACTATCTTAATTACAGGCTGCATTTGCTTTTCTTCTAATCCTCCTAAGCAGTGAGCAAGGAAGAAATGGGCACCTCTGAGGGAGTCTGGAGTTAGTGGAAAAATGACAAAGGATGGGCAGCGAGATACTGAATTCTGCATGTTGCAGACACATCAGCATGCCTGAATCTGTCCAGTCTAGATATCTAGGATCCACCCCACTTGGTTAGGTGAATGGAAGCAGTTTTCTGGTCTGAAGCAACTGCATTATGACCAGATGCAAACACCTCACTCGGAGTAAGTATAAGAAACTGGCCCTATCCTAGACATTGGAGTTATTATAATATAGCACCAGTTGCTGTTATTTTCTTTCATGTTGCATTGCTTCTGAAATTCATCTGGGAGCAAAGATAACAATCTAAATAATATTTGAAAAGAATCTACAAAGCACTGTAGAGCTAGTTAAAGAGACATTTTAAATGATGTCTTTCAAATACCTGTCCTAGTTATGCAAAGAAATCTATGAAACCGGTTGACTTTGGATTGTATCTGAAATAAAAGAGTATTCTCAGGAGGAATCTGATTGGAAGTTCCTAACTTTACATGACATTTTGAAGGAGATTTAATGTACAAAAGTAAGATACGATACAATGAATAGATAAAACACTTCTCTCTCATTGTTCCTTCTTGACTGGTGTTCCAAGCTACGTGCTTAATAAAGATAAAAAGAAACAAGAAAATAACATCATATATGTTTCTAAATCATTAAATAACTAAAGCTAAAATTCCTCTCAGGCAACCCTTATTTCTTTTCTTTTTTCTAATATTTCATTCTGATGACGGATGAAAGTGATTTTCTCAGAACTGATTTCATGGCAATATAAGCACTTAAGGGGCACTACTAACGTGCCAAACTGTAAGATGGCATTGGTGTGCAGATAAATGTCCCCTGTGGGCAAGTGTGCAAACTCATTTTAACTTGTGACCCGAGCCAGATTTGAATCCGAGCTGGTATGCAAACACACCAAGCAGGGAAAGCTCCTCATATGCAATTCTGCCCTATTCCTCTCAGAGCAGCTGGCTTCAGTCACACCACTGAAGTACTCTAAGCCTCAGCTGGGCCTGCAAATCACTCCTAACTGCCCTAAAGCCTTCTGATGCACAATTTATATCTCCAGCCCTTTCACATGACATTTCTGTCACATTCTTTCACGTTACATTCACAAGTATAAGGAAATGGTTGACTAAACATTTCACTATTAGAAGTGAATGGGATAGTAAGTAGCCAAATTGGGAAAAGAAAACTAACTGAGCCATCAGCACTCACACATAACTTCCTCATAACTACAACATCATCTGTCTAGCCTGCTACCCCTTGTCCCATGTCTCACTTACCAGGTGAAAGTTATATAAAGTTACTTCTCAGAGTAGTGATCATCTGTTAGTGTCTTCATGAAATGTACCTTGAACATCCCTGCACAGACTCCAAAGACAATTAGCAATGAATATACTAATATGCTGACTCCAGCATAAACATTTGGGAACTATCCAAGGAGTTTTATAGATATTTCAATGCAATACTTTCACCATGACTAGACCTACTAGCTTCCCTTAAGGCAATTATAATTTTTTGGGCTAGGTCGCATGGTTTTGATTGGGCTAGACAAAGTCAGAAAGACTTATCCTGCTTACAGAAAGTAATGGAACTCTCAATGTATTTTAAACAAGCAAATAAAATAATTTCTTTGTAACTACCTCCTCTTCCTTTTTTCTTATGGGATTGAAGACAAACATAAACCTACAGAGATAGTGATAAACAATACACATGCAAACACAGCTGTGTTCATGATTTTATTCATTTTTAAAACATAATTTAAATCTTATGCATTATGTATTTTTAAGGAGATATTATCCCTACAGATAGCAAAATCTGCAATCCCAAAAAGCTAAGCACAGCTGCACGTAGTTGGAGCCAGTCCATATTTCAGATGGTGCTTGTTTTACAGAATGCACCCCTCTATTAAGCAAACTCACTAAAGAACATCCTTTAAAGCTATTAATTATACATTAAGTAGTATATAAAATAAAAATAAAGCAGGTTTTATTATTTAATATCTACTTAGTGTTTAAAAATGCATGGTAAGTGTTTAGACAGTTAAATGACACTCAAGTGTCATACACTAAGTCAAATGCAGTACTTTTGCTCTGAATGCCAAAACACAACAGCAATGTTGTTTGGCTCTATTCTAAGTTTAGCAGAAACTTGAGAATTTTAAGAGGGTGATAAACTTACTTTCTAGCTCAATAACACATATTTAAGATATTGGAAGTAATGCAGCATATTTAAGTTCCACAGGTTATTTTTCTTAATAAAGTGAGCTACATTTTTTCAAATGGAAAAAACTACTCCTTTATGAATCTGATTTCATTTTATTGTTTCCTCTTCACTGTTGCTTCTTGGTGATAAGACAACCATCATGTGTGAGAGCTTTGCAGTTTGAATAATCCAGTATATGGTACCAAATTAGATTGTGGCCATTATTTATCGTCCTACCACCTGTCACATTGGAGAACAGACCAGCACCCACCCTGTCACAACCTCCTTTCAGGCAGTTGTAGACAGGGATGAGGTCTCCCCTCAGCCTCCTCTTCTCCAAGCTAAACAACCCCAACTCCCTCAGTCTCTCCTCACAGGGCTTATTCTCCAGCCCCTCACCAGCCTCGTTGCTCTTCTCTGCACATGCTCCAGTGCCTTAGTGTCCTTCCTGTAGTGAGGGGCCCAAAACTGAACCCAACACTCACGGTGTGGCCTCACCAGCGCTGAGTACCGGGGCACAATCACCTCCCTGCTCCTGCTGGCCATGCTGTGTCTGACACAGGCCAAGATGCCATTGGCCCTCTTGGCCACCTGGGCCACTGCTGGCTCATGTTCAGCCACCCCCAGGTCCTCCTCTGCCAGGCAGCTCTCCAGCCACTCCTCCCCAAGCCTGTATTGCTGCACGGGGTTGCTGTGTTCCAAGTGCAGGACTCTGCACTTGGCCTTGTTGAACCTCATCCCGTTGGTTTCAGCCCATCGGTCCAGCCTGTCCAGATCCCTCTGCAGGGGTCCTTATCAGATGCCATCAGGGTATCTGCTGTGTGATGAATTCACCCTCAATTCAAAGAGTAGCTCACTTGGCATATCAACCACTCCTGCAATTCTTGCTGTACAATGCTGTGAATGTTTTTTGCAGATGCTTGACATCTGTAATTTTCATGGTTTGTAGCACATAATATGTTGTTTTTCTAGCTTTTAACATTTATTGCCTCCAAGATATTGAATCCTAAAATCTGCCATCTTCCAGTCTCCAGAGCTCAAGTCACATCTTGAGTCTAAATTGCTGGCAATTTGAAGGGTCTTCCTTTGTAGGACCTATGTTTTGTCTTACATTTTCAAAACATATTTTGCTGTCATAAAAATACGCATCTAATGTTAACTTTATTTTAAGCTACATTTCCAATGGCATTAATATGTTTCATCTTCTTAAAATCATGACTGATAATAGAAAACTAAGGGGGGGGGGTTACCTTATGATGATTTTCAGCAATATAATGTTTCAGAAGTCTCAAATAAAAATATCTTTTTTTACTGTACTGATTTTCAACCAGATATTTATGTACAGAATATGGTTTGAACTAATATACATGAGAGGTCAGTCGTTCTATGACAGTACAGAGAGGCCTCTTTTTCCAGGGTACCAGTTTATAATAGATGTTAACACTTCTTATATTTTGATGCCAAATGGAAGGAGAGTTGAGTCAGAAAAACAGGCTGAATATATACAGTTAAATTTACCAATCATCTTTAAGATCTTAAAATCCCATTGAGGTTAGGTAGCATTGCATAGTATGGAATACTAGATGAAATAAATTGATAAGAAGGAACTGTTTTTCTTTGATCTCTAGAGGAAGCAACTGAGATCAAATAAGGTCATGAATAATATTACTGAATAACTAATGTAAATTTTTGGGAAAAGATCTGTCACAGGTCTGCCTTCTCCAGTCTTCATCCAGTATATAGTGGAGGAGGAACAGAGCACAGGTCTCGGATTACTAAGTAGCATTTTAATTTGAGGAAACTGTTCACACGGCAAAAGCACGCAATACATAGAAAATATCTGTTACTTATACGAGAACAGTATTTATAGTTATAATACACAATGCTATTCAGATAGCCCAACTTATTATGATTAGTTTCAGCTCCATTGTAATCTAGAAATCTTGAGAAGAACACTCAAAATCTTCCAAGTTGATGCTTCATTTAGAAGCTTGAGAAGGAAAGGACAGAAACAAAGAAACAATAGAAAAAAATTCTAGGGAATGGCAAAGAACAGAAAAAATATCAGGGCTCAGACCCTGTTTCTTTTTTTGCATACAATCTCTAGAATAACATCTTGCATAACTTTACTGTACCTACAGCTTCCCCTTTTGCCACACACTTCCCCATCTCCACTCCCATCCCTGTTCCCTTTGACTATGTTGCCATTGTTGAGATGAAAAAAAAGTGACTTAGATATCAGAACCACAGGATCTCTGAACTAGAGCTCGTTGTTAAATTCAAACTACTGCTGCTAAAACTTGATCTCCATGACATTCCATTGTCCTATTATCATGCTACATACTTCAAAACCCTGATGCAGTGCAGCAGAAATAATTTTAAGGTTACTTATAAACAGTATAAAGCAATGAATGGCTGGGAGAGTTAGAAGATTTGCATGTAGAATCAGAGCAAACCTGACAGCTCTCCACTGCAAGGTCAAAGCTCTGAGAAGACAAATTAAATGTTTTTCTATAAGAGAGAACAAATCAGAGTGAATATTTTGGCTGTCATTGAGCTTAATATTAGGCTACTGGGAGCAAGATCTGGGACAGGATAGTTGTGTAAAGCTTTTGTTTGGTTAGTAAACACCACAGTTTGGATTTTACATGTATTTTTCATACCACTTCCAGACTGCAAATTTGAATTGAACTGCAGCTTTCAGTGAGTTCTAAGAAAATTAGAGCAAATGCTTGGTTTTCCAACATGTTTTCACATGGAGCCTCAATTTGGGATATTGCTGAGAAATGTACTTATGCATTTTTAAATTTTATTTTGGGAATTGTTTTGAGAAGTATATGGAAAGTAACAGCTTCCAGTTGTGTTGTCCATTCTTCCAAAGCACAAGTGACAGTGATGAAATTTGTCACATACTTAAATGCAAGAGGTGTCCTACATCACTCAGCTGCATGTGCATCATGGGGGAAGGGAGAAGAGACAGTTTTGCATTTACAAAGGAGTTGCTTTTTTCCTGCATCTCTTCACCTCACTTCCTTCAGGAGGAGCTGAGAGAAGATGTTGTCAACACCAATGTTGTCATTAATTCTCATGAAGACACTTAATGGCTGATTTTTAGCCAAATAGGCTCCCTGACTCATTGTGGCCACCTGAATGCTCAAACTGATGCCCTGGGCACAGAGAGATGATCACAGACAGCTAAAGTGGCTAACATAGGCAACCACGAGAACTTGGTATCCAGAGAGGTTCAGACAAAGAGAACAGGATAAGGCTCTAAGCCAAAGTTCAAAGCTGGCCCTGCTTTTGGCCAAGAACTGACCTAAATGAACTCTAAAGCTATCTTGTCCCTCACAAGTCCATGCTCAGGCCAGTACTGTTTAATATTTTTGTTGATGATATAGACAGTGGGGTAGAGTGCACCTCAGCAAGTTTGTGGATGACACCAAGCTGAGTGGGGCAGCTGTCACACCAGAAGGATGGGATGTCATCCAGAGGGGCCTGGACAAGCTGGATAAGTGGGCCTGTGTGAACCTCATGAGGTTGAACAAGGCCAAGTGCAAAGTCCTGCACCTGTGTCAGGGCAATCAGTTCACAGCCGAAATGTTCTGAAAGAAAATAAAGAGGTTTAAAACAGAACTTCCATTTGTGGCTGTAAGTATGTTCAGCGAAGAAAGGCAAACAGTCACAGGACAATTAGTTCTGAAACAGCTGAGGCACACTTTATTTAGATATAAACACTCAATATGAAGAATAAGGGAAGGCAGAAGGAGTCTGAAAAGACTGAAAAGACAAATGTGAATTTTAAAGGTAATCTAGAAAGAATCAGATAAAACAAAATGCACTGTAGGACAAAATATTAAAGAACTAGACCCAGAATTACTGTTTAAGGAAATAATAGATTTCCCAGTCAAATGTAACTTAACTAGAGATGAGGCTTACAGTACGCAGGGTAACCCACACACTTCAAACATGGTAACTCCCCCTCCCCAAAATACTACACACAAACAAACAACCACACACAAAAAGAGATAAATTAAGCAGACTGACTTGCAGAGGTTAATACTGCAGTCAAAACAAGACAAAAAGTTGCATAGAATACTGAATTGTGTAGCAGGCTCACAAATCAAAAATATATCCATCACTTAAAAACAAAACAATAGATAGTATTCATCAGCAATGCAAACATAAGCAGAGTATAAACAGCATAAACAAGGCTGGAAATAGCATTATTAACTTATTGGAAGGAAGAAACAATATTGCAGTAAAAAAAAAAAAACACAAACAAAAAATGAATGGGCTATCAATTTTAAAGGCGGCAAAACATTAATTTCAAATTGGATACAGATGAACAACCTAGTGTTATCAGGACGTGGTAATTGATGCTTTTGAGAGAAAAGCTGCAGGAAAATAGGTGAAACTCAAATGTTTTCACAAATATTTTATTCCCAATGAAAATATTTGTGAAGTAAATAAACAGTAAACCAAGGCAAGGGAAAAGGTGCAATCTATATACAGTATTAACAAAAGTGGGGGAAGTCTCAAAAAGAGTAAAAGATGTGTCTTGGACTGTGTTTCAGCATTGTAAGAGCGACATCAAGCCAAAACAGCTATGGGAAGAATCTGAGAATGTTCCTCAGAAAACATCCTTAGAGAGGGCCTGAAAAAGCCCTTCCATTTCACGCTCCTTAGGCACAGACAGTGAGTGAGGCTTTTCTGGTTTGCAGGACTCACCAACCGAACCTGGACACCTGAAACAAGACAGGCATCTGTCTGTCCTCTCACTGCCTCCCTGTCCTCTCCAAACCAGTGGACTGACCTTTTACCAGTTCCCTATGCGGTTCAGCACTCTCTCGACCTGGCCCACGTGCACTTAGTTTCCGCTTCATCAGGATTCCACCCACAATAGAAACAGGGCTTACAGGGATGCACAACTACAAAACCTGTACATTAGCCTTTATCTACTCCATTTATCACACAATGCCATTTTACAGTCAATATTTTATAAATAAATCAAACAAGAATCCCATGATAAGATTCCACCCAATCACAAGTGATGACAGGACGTAACTACTACTTGGAAGTGAAGAAAACATATCCATAGAATTAGTACTATTTCTGTGCATTGTTCCAATGGAAATTTCTTTAATGTCTGTGGGTTTTAGAATAGTTAATAGCAATTTTAATTAAAAGTAAAAATTATTGTGCTCTCAAAAGTTTTACTTAACAATTTGGGATTTGTTCAGAATGCCAGTACCACCCAAAAAGGACACAGTAAGAGGATAATTGACCTTGTCAGCTAGAAGCAGTCTTCTCTTTTCCTTGGAACATTTAACTCATAGATGCAGTCAATTACCTTCAGGTAATGCCCGCTTCAAGGGTTTTATTGCTCTGTTCTTTTGAAATGAAATAGATTTACTAGCCTAAGTTAGAGGTGTTTTGCCTGAAGTTCTGATGGCATTTTAGCATAATTTCTGCAATATTAAAATTCTCTCCGATTCTAGCATTAAGCTTTAAAAACAAATCCACCGACATTTGTGTTTCAAAGCAATCGAATATTTATGAATCTTGCAAGTAATTTCTCCATAACCCTGAATTCGTTAGTACATATATTAAAGTAGATTTATAGGTTCAATGACTAATTTTTACTTGACACATTATAAGTCTACTGGAAAACTTTTAATTGGAAACTGAATTAAACTGAAACCTGTAATTGTTTGGGAAAGTCTGTGGGTCTTTGGCTTAAGCCAGAAATCCTGGCAAAGCAAAAACAAGGCACAGTGGTATGCCATGGTTTTATTATTCCATCACCAGTCTCTGCCCAGGAATCTTAGAAAATTTGTGTTCAGTGTTGAGAAATCCCAGCTGACAAGAAGTCAATAGAACAACAACTGAAAAGAAAAAGGTTGGAATGTAAAGCCCATGACTCACACATGGGCCCCTTGTTTAGTATTTGTTCAGCACAATTAAAAACCTCAAATTCTTTTCTTTCCTAAAGAAGCTTTTAAATCAATCACACAGCAGAACACTGACATAGATTCACACGAGGCAAGATGGTCTGACCTTAGATAAAAGTAATTTCACCACCTCCCAATTTCAACAAATATATAGTTAGCTTTATTTAATATTTTCTTTTTTTCAAAACAGTTATAAATCAATCCATAGGCTACCAGTCTTGACTGCACAGAAGAGACAATCAAATCAGCAATCAAATTAAGCAGTACTGTATTTAATAACTTATTACCCAGATATACACAGCACGATAAGGCAAGATCCCATTTTCATTGCAGCTAAAAAACACAGCAAAAAGATAAAAAGCTTCATAGGAAGCGAAAGAAACTTTCTACAATACTTGCTGAGAATCAGTGTATAGAATTGCAAGCAGTCCAATATTTTGTTCATTAACTCCTAATTAGATAGTTCTATAAAGAAGAATGAGCACTGTTGGATTACATAGCCTACTGCAAGTCCCCAGACACTTCCTGTATTGTGTTTATTTTCACAGAAGCAATAGGATTTAATTCTACAGTAATTACTTCCCAATTTTTCTTCAGAGCAGAAGTATATTGCATTTCCTACCAAAATGAAAACCGATTGTATCAAGTAGCTGCTGTCTTGTAACTTACTGATAAAAGAGCAAAGGGAAAAATATTTTAAGAGTTTGCTTTCATCTTTGAAAGGTGCCAAGTCCAATAGCAACTGCTGGATAGGAAAAGCAGGTATAAGAGCTGAGTGTCTGAGCCCTTGTTGGATCAATACTCATTCTGTTTAGTATTCAATGGACAGAATAGCATACCTATCTGCATCAGCTTCCTGTACATGCAAGACATTTTTCTTGAAAAAAAAAAAAGAAAAAAGTCAGTTATACATATTTTCCTACACATTTGAACATTTTTCTTTCAATTGGCTTCTTCAATCTCTAATTGTAGTGTACTCAGCTGATATTTGTCCTAAATTTCTAGTCATTCCGTCTTTAAAAATTATATTCAAAGTTTTTCCCAACACTAGAGTTTAAGTGATAACTGAAAATATATTGTTGTTAAACTTAAAACTTGACCAAACCCCACTTTTCCTGATGTGGGATTAAAATATCAAATCTCCAAGCCTAGTATTTGACAGCAACTTCATTTTTAACTAATGAACTTTCTGGTCTAGTTGTTGTCTATAGAATGGAATAAGACCTCCAAGGGGATGCAGGAGAATCGTGGAATGGTTTGAGTGGGAAGGGATCTTTAAATGCCATCTACTCCAGCCATCCTCCAACTAAATCAGATTGTGCCCAGCCCCTTCCAACCTGACCTTGGTTGAAGCTGATGGATGAATGATAAGCACTCAAAGGATTCAGTGAAAACACTAGTGAAAATTTGAAATCATGAAAATTACTTTTCAAGGCCAGAAACCAGAGTTTTGTTTTGTAACGAAAATGGTGGTATTTTTCTTAAAACTTTCACGGAAGATTCAGACCAGCATTAGCCAGTTACTAAGATTTTCTTAAGTGACTATCAGTTTTAGCAGCAATATTTTTTGAAACATCTTTTCTGAGATTCTTTGAAGAACTTTGTAAACCTTTTCCTGAGCAAGCATCTTTTCATTCATTTAATTCCAAAAAGGTCAGTGGAGACATCTGAAAATTTTAAACTATACTTTCAATACATTTTATTTTCATACCTTCCATTTAAGCTTCCAGTGCCTTCAGTGATAATCATGGCCATTTCTGGATAACAGGGCAGTGAGACCAAAGTCAACTCTGGAGGCAAATCCAGCTCATTCTTTGTGGATGCAGTCAGTGAACAACGTGTCACTGTACAGCACAGAAACCTCTGTGCAGAGGTTTGGAGACAGCATTTGAGGGCTGGACAATCCAGCCACAGAAAGGGTATACCTGCACAATCAGGGTGCGGAGATCTATAAGTCAGCATTCTCAGAAAGCACATTCAGATCTCTGTGTGTGTGGTTTTAACCTAATCCTGGACATCTGAGCAAATGTGGGAACAGAATGGAATCTCACTCTACAGGCCCAAAACACAGCTGAGCTGGGTCATGGCTGTTGCCACCCACCCCAGCAGATGTCTAAAGTGTTATCTATTAAACTCTTCAGTACAACTTGTGCATAGAAGTTAATTCTGGAACTGGCCATGAAAGATGCGCTGCAGAAACAGATAGAAAGTGGGTTTCAAGAAGTCCTTGCTCATCACTTCATGAAAGAACAGCCTCAGAGAAGAGCTGAAAGAAATTAAAGTCTTACAGACTTCAGTCTCTCCCCACGTGCCCCACACCGTTCACTTCGTTTCAGCACAGAGGATGAGCCCTTTTAGACCACAGAATACAATTCCACCTGTAATGCAGATTGGCCATCAGTAACTTTCACTGTGGACACAAAAATGAAGTGCTATTGATTAAACAACACTTTTATCAATATCAATAATGTAAATATTTTTTTTAAAAAAAAATGTGTAAAGGGAAATCCACAAAATACAAGACCATGAAATATAGAGACTTACAGCTTCCCATTTGCATTTATATAAGATTGAAATATGCAAAAGAATAAAAATCAAATTATTTTACAGAAAATAAATTTAAATTCCGTCTATGTGCTGTCCAGCTGAGGGTTCCATGATTAAATAGCATGACACTGGGCTCTGCAAAATCATGAAGGAAATATTTGGCAGGGACAGGAGATTTGTTTCGCTGCCTTGCCAAAATTAATGTTGCATTTATCTGTGATCAGAGGATTAATTCTAGTCCACTTCTTCAATTGCAAGGTCATTGGTTGCACTGCCGCAACCTTGTGTTAGGTTTCCTGCTTCCAGACTCATTCCATCTGGCAGAAACCCTGAGTTTTGATCAAAGAGAATGAAATAGAACCAACTAGCCTGAATTCTGCTGGGCATGCAAACAGAGAAGCGAAAGGAGGGATCAGAAAAGGAAGATGTGAGGAAATATAAACCAAGAAACAATGGAAGAAATAAGAAAAGGATGCTTTCTTCATGTGCAGCACTGCCTGTCATAGAGTAAGTGCATCCTATGACTGTTGTTGCTTCTCTGCCTTTCTTTTCACTTTTGTCTCTGTCCTCACTTCATACCATTCATCTTGAAACTCCTTTGATATTGCACAACAGTTTAAGCATTTTGGAAGATGCCAACCACATGAGAGAATACTACACATACATAATAAATTAACACATTCACATCTGTAGCTTGTGTCTTTCTAAAAATAATATATGAAAAAATTTCCAAATATTTTCATATTTGGAACAGATTGGCAATGTTTTGTATAAATCTTTCTTCAAGCCTGAAAGAGAAAAAGCAACTTATAGTTACAAGTAAGCCAAGAACAATTGTTTTGAGAGTAGTTTTATTTAGTTCATCAATAACTAGAGAAAAGGCAGCTCTAAAGTATCAAATAGGTGGGTGCTAGAGGAGTGGGCGTGGTGGTTTCTCTGTCTAACCTCTGAGTTAGGCAGAGAAAAAGTGTCTTTTCTGTGTCCCAAGTGTCCTTTAAGCTAGAAAAGTTCTTTTTTTTCTTTCTTTCCTCTGGAATTCCATGTTATACAAGAAGCACAGTTAAAGATCATCATTTCACCATCATAAGGAGGTTATCATGAATAGGTGTCAAGAATTCACACTAGCAACCATGCCTCTGGTACAACCCAAGTTTGCCCAAATTCTACTGTCTTCAAAGTCATCAATACGACACTCCTTAGCAGAAGCTGGCATCCTACTCTGTCAGAAAGCACTACACAATTTTTAAAATTATTATGAATTACCAAATCTAAACCAAATGTGCACAGCTTTCCAAATTACAGAAATACTGAAGAACTGGTAGCATGCATGTCACCACGTTGTGATTCCTTGCTCCATTCCAAACTTTCTTTGGCAAGAAGCAGTACTTCATCACTGCAGTTTAATCTTTGTTCTAGTCTCTCCTGTCGTCCCCATCTGAATTTCAGAGAAAGAAAAATATTGCAGGACAACTGTCTCTCATATACTTAATATTTTCATGAAACTCGCAACATTTGGTAAAACTATACCTCAATTTCATGTATTCTCAACAAATAACGAATCATTTATCACCAATAGCACATGACAGCAAGGATTACCGTTTCACAGGAGACATGCATTACATCAACTGCAAAGGAAATGAGGTATGCAATGAAAAAATGTTAGTAGTACTGCACACAGGAGCATTGCTATTTTAAGCAGGGCTTACCATTACAGATTATCTAAACTTTGCAATGAAACTGCTATTTTACCTGAATTTAGCCTTTATATGCAATAAGTATATAGGAAAAAGAATTTGGATGAGGCACTCAGTGTCATGGTGTAGTTGACAAGTAGGAGTAGGTGTAGGTAGCAGGTGTAGGTGTTGGGCCATAGGTTGGACTCGATGATCTCAAAGGTCTCTTCCAACCTTACGATACTGTGATACTGTGAAAGACTACAAACCATTATCACAGCTAAACACACAGCAAGGAGTATTTTAGAGGTGCAACTGATAGTTCAAATTTTACAGATACCAAATACGTATTTGCCTTGTACTACTCCTCAGAAATTGCAGAGCCGAAGAACAACTGCCAATCAACCAAAGCTCAAAAAAAAGAGGCATGTCATCAGCTGCAGACAGAGGTTATTATAAAAATGAAATATGTCAGGAACTATAGTAATTTTTTTGTTGTCTCCATTCTCAGATGGATCAACAATAAAAAGCGTGGAATATAATACATAAAGACACAAATAGTTTTAAGGTATAGAACTGAATTTCAAAGCAGCGATTCAACTTCCCTGTCCTGTGGGCTTTCTGCATTGAAAATACGTACAAATACGGTCCCCATGATTTCGCTAGCGATACAAAACCACTTCCTTTCCCTCACCTCGATGCTGAAGCACATGAGCTAATGCAGGTTTGGCACTGTTAAAGTGATCCTTTCCTGCCATCTAGAGGACACATTCTGGTGCGCAGAGAATTGTCATCAGTTATGTATAGGAAAACTTTCTACGTGAAATGCTTTTCTCTACTCAACAGAAGAAAAGTCAACTTAATTGAAGAGCAGCAAAACTAACAAGAAAACTGTACTCGAAAAATAACACAACTATTTTGGTAGAGACTATATGCATAACAGTGTAATTCTGGCATAACCCTACAACTTTCTACAGTAAGTTACAGTTAAATGTTCAGCAACAATATCGATGTGATAATCTAAGCCTCGCTTTTACAATGCACAGCTCTATCTTCTGAACTACTCAGCTACATGGAAAGCCTTTAGATTTTTCCAGATACTTCAAGAGAGAAAGTTCTATGCTGCTAAAAACAACGTGTAACTGGTAACAGCAGAGACAAAAAAGATTGAGATGTCTGTGGACCAGGAAGAGAGGAAGCCAGAAAAAGCACAGCTGTATCAAACCTGGTATTATGAAAATTTAGCTCAGTTTCACAACTTGCTTTAATCTATGTCATTTACATGAAGTACTAACTTTCTCAGAGCCTTATTGTCCTACATGGTAGGCACACGCACTCTGTAGACAGTATGCACCTTTTTATTTCTCTACCCTAGGAAGCAAAATATGGAAACAATGTCAAAAGATCACCAAATTATTTTTGGAAAAATTTAAAAGTTGCTCCCAAAGGCAAGATCCTATTGTTAGTGTCGGCACTGTGGTCATGTTTTTCATACTTACTCTTTAATGTTGCTTTCCAGGCTCTTTCACACAGCAGACTCCACAAAAGGAAAGAGCAAAATCAGCTAAATGCTAAGCATAATCAAACGGACACACAAAAATCCAAACATGTTTTTTCCTGCTGTGACTTTAAAGGGGAATAGTCCACTAAAACAAACACCCTTCATTAAAACAAACAAAGATGTGTCCTCCCAGGGCTGAAATGATGTGAAATTCTCTTTAGGATCGAAGTTGGAGCTTCTCCTGGGATCAAAGGAAGCAGGTGTCCAACAAAGGTGTTTTGTGAACTGACTCCAGTTGCAAAACACACAGACCCAGATTCCGCCCCCGAGAAGGGACTGAACATGAAATGCTTTCCCTAACCCCTACATTTAAAGTTACACTACTTTTAACCTTTTCAACAAGAAATAAACACAAACCAAATACCCCAAATATTACAGAGCAACTCTTCAATTAGTTTTATTCTGATAAAAAAAATAATTAGAGTAGCTATGCCCAAGTCCTCTTCTGATGACTGCGTGCAATGTGTTTAAATAGCTGTAAACAATCACTGGCTCAGGGATAGTGAAGCTCTTTTGTGATCTAGGCAAGGAATTAATAAAAATAAAAAGCCACACGTCAACCCATTTACAGCAGTATAACATAAACCTGTGTAAGACACCATGACTTCTTGACCTGAAACACAGTACATGCTTGCACAGCACAAACCAAAGATTGACACTAGATCAACGCTGCTGCTAGAACAACAACAACAAAAAATCTCTCTCAATATTACATTTATGGAATTTGGTATTCAGAAAAAAAAAAAAGGAAGGTCTCCTGTAAGAACATGATAACAGCACAAATTTCAGAACAAAAGTACTATTGATTAATAGAAAGTCTTAAATTTGATACAGAAAAATGTGCAAAGATTGAAACTTCAATGTCTAGTGCCCACAAGTATTGAAAGAAGCTGGGATGTGGATCCTGGAAGTTAGTACTGCCTGCGTGGCTACGCTTCAGGAAATCCGTGCACCTCTACCAGAAATTGTTGTCCAGGTTCTGCAGACCATCCAATTAGGGAAATTTTTAATTGCCCAGATAAGATGCCAGCAATGCCATGGCAATGGAGGCTGCTTGGAGCTGGTGTAAACATGAACACAGACAAATTGAGAGAAGGTACTTACACTATGTAAAAGAAAAATAATAATTTAAAAAAAGAAGACAACATCGAAATGAGATTGGATTTAGCAAGACATTTGCACAAGGAAAACAGAACTTACATAGTAAAACCTATAGTGTACAATCACTTTATTTTTTGTGCAGTACCTCACACCTCTATTAGCATCTTTAGAGAAGACACTACAAGGCAATGACACCTCAGCAGGAAGGAAATACAACAGAAAAACAGGGGAAAAGGACAAGGATTGCAATTACAGATAGGATGGAAAGGTAGTAAAGCACCATCAAGAAACCAAGACAGCTTGTTTCCCAAGCCTGACCTCCAGTGGCAAGTACAGAAACTAAGGTACATCCTTAATGCAAACTGTCATGAACATAAACAGTGAAAACCCCCACAACACACTTTCTGGAACTCTCAAACAGACTGAACACTGAAAATTACTTCAGGTGAGAGTGGATTTAGTAATCGAAGTATACATTTATGGAGTTATGAACAGTTTTACTTGGAAACTGTTAAACAGAAAATCACTCTTCAAAGGGCTATATATACATCCAGATACTGCTCTTTATAAATATTCATGACAACACTCGGAATTATATAAAAATAAACCTGAAAATAAATCTAAATTGCAAACTCAAATTAAATCACCAAACATGAAACCTCATTTGTAGTATTTTATTTTTTTCATTTATAATTTGCTTTCCTAACAAAACAAATCTGTTTCACACATTAGAACAGTTGTTAGCATGAACGTTGGAGTAAAAACCTTTAGTATTGGACTCTAACCTTGCCTTGCACTTCTCTTTAAGCACTACTGTTCTCTGATATAAATTTTTTTCTGAACAACAGTGTTTCTCCTAAATGTGACTTTTGCTAATCAGCATTACAACTTCATTCAACCAATCACAGTTTCCACATGCATCCAGTCTTCTTTAACATTTATGACAACATATTTACTGATACTTCTCAATTTTGTTAAGCTTTGCTCAAATAAAAATGAAAACAAATTGAAAATTACAAAACTTAAAATTTTATTAAAAGAAAAATCTTATTTTGATAATTCATGAGTTAACAAAAACATTTTGTCATTAAAGGCTTAAAGTCAGTCTGCAAAATGGTTTCAGTAACCAGACTCCATGTGGGTTTTAGGCAGGCAAAAGCACAGAACGGTGCTTTTGGAAAGCCTGCCGAGCATTTACATACATTAGACATGTGACTGTTGCTTGGATTTCACTAAGAACTGGGTGTCTGCTATTGGTTTTGTTTTCTTCCTGCCCCGCCATGATGGGGTTTTTTGCCTTTGGTGGCTGGGGTTTGTTTTGGAGGCTACACTTTCTCAAGTAACTTTATCCATGGCTTTACAGGCTCTTTACAGATCTAACTATCCCCTTCAAAAGATTGTGAAAGATTGAACTTTGTCAATCTGTTTTTCAAATAGGAACTCTCTACTTTTTCAGCTTTCAGGTGACTGAATGTAACTCGAACACCATCAAAAGGTCTCTGCTCTGGCAAGTAAGACAAAAAAAAAAAAAAAGGCAAAATATTTTCTCTACAACAGAATTTGAAAACATAACTGATTGTAGGTAAATAAATGTCAAGTTTAGCTTGACTCTGAGGTCTACAGATATAGCACCATGATTTTGATATTCAGAAACCTGGTTTTCCTTTTCATTTTGCACTTATTTAAAAAACAGCACTCCCACTAGGAGGTGAGGAAGGCTCAAGTAGAAAGTTTTAAAAATTTTAACAGATTACAGCAAGTCTACATGTTAAACTGGCTGCTGTGATTCCAAACTTAGTTATCAAGAAGTTTATTTTTTTAAAAGGTATTCAAGTTCTAGATGACTACTACACAGATAAGTATTTTCAAGTAGAAGAATCATATCCTAGAACTATTTCCCAGAGAAAGAGAGAACGTATTTCTTAAGGCAGAAGTTCAATTTTATACCAGATTAAAAGCCACCACTCTAACAACTATTTTTAACTCAAATCAGCATTTAAAAATTTGCATTTACAACTATTAATTTTCATGCTGGCTAGAACTCTGCTGAAGCCCAGCTGGAGATACAGTTACCTATAGAGGCTAAAGTTATGCCGGAGTAAAGTCAATCTACTGCTAGTTTTTATATTAAACAAACTGCACTCATTAATGTTAGTAAGTTATAGAAACTATTTAGAAAGAGGAAGTATGAAATATTGACAAAACACTTAAAAAGCTATAATAAAGTTAGAATACATATTCAGAGGCATTTCAATGCTTGAAAACAGATTCACATATGTTCATCCAGTTGAAGATTAGTGTATTAAAAAGAGTTAAGAAAATACTTTGTGTATCAGTTTAACTGCACTTGATTCAAGTACAGCTCAGGGGTTGGCTGATATAAATTAAACATGGTCACTGCCTCAGCAGCCAGAGTACAGACAAATGTACATGTTCACAGGATAAATAGAAGTCTCTTCTTTTGGGGAAAAAAGAAAAGCTATCTCACTCCAATACGGGAGGTCATCCACTCCAAGCCTTGGCATAATCTGAAAGATAAGAGAAGTTATATTGGTACTAGTTCTATTCCAACATCTTTAAAGTATTTTCTACTTGTTTTTATGTTTGGAAACATCTACTTAAAAGAAATACAAACTGCTGGAATTGGAATTGAAATTGAAATTAGAGCAGAGTAAATAGTGTTATAAACCAAGTCTTCTTAGGCTTTAACCACAAGGCAATGGTCAAGCATGCTATTTCATTGAAGCTTGGCACTACAATTTTTTTCCTTGTAAATCTGAAACGCATTATTCTTAACATGCTTACTCCTAAGTACATGGAATAAACATTTTTTTCTTTTTCTTTTCATGTTTCCCATGAAAGACTGCTTACTTGAAAGCTAGACTTTTACATACTAAAACTACAAGAAAAAGGATACGTTGCCCAGACTGAACTGCTTCATGAAAAGGAAGCATATCAAGAATCTCCAAAATCCCATTACAAGATTAAAAATGTTCATTTTCAACACCAAGATCACATGGGATCTAATTTGCTTACTCACTCAATTTGCATCTCTATGTAAGAGTCTTTCGTTTCAGAAAACAGGCTTTCCTTTGATTTTATAGGGATCTCATTCCCTAGTTTATGTCATTTTTTAAACTTTACCATCGTAAAGTAAATCACAACTTAGCTATCCAAGAGGGCTAACTTCACTCATATGGGGCTAATCTCCCTAGACTTCTGTTAGGTCTTCCCAAGGAAGATTCAGCTCAGCGCTCCAACTCTGGAAATTTTTTTATGAGTCAGTCTCACTACTGTCAGAGTTTTATATATTCTAATTATCCATCTATTTTTTTTTTCAATAAGAAAGCAGCAGCCTAAGATGGCTAATGTTTCTAAACCAAAGTTCATATTCATCAATTTCTACCTTCCTCCAAATGCAAACTTGTTTGATGATCTACGTTTGTACATAAACTGAATACTCAAAAGTCACTTTGGCAAAACTGGTAGGAGAAAAGCAGAGTTCACTCTTACAATGAAACAACACAATCCAAAGACTCAATCAAAGCAACAGTTTGTTTTCACTAACACATCCCACGCTAAGGAAGTGAATGCTACCAATCACTATGCTTATCCATTACATCAGAAAATACTTGAGTACTACAAATGAGGAAGATGCTCTCACTTCCCAAAAACTACTTTGACGTCACAAGACCATGTTATTGAAAAGGTTTTATAACACAGCATAAAAACCCCCCTCTATTACATATCAGAACACTTCTTTAAGAATCAAGATGAAAAATTAGCACACTTCAAACCACGTGAACAGGACACAACCCAACTTGTTACAGGCATCCTAAAATGTGTTTGACCTTTATAGAGAAAGGAGCTAAGGAAAGCTCAATTTTCCATTTCCATAATTGTTGGCAAATTTAAAAAAAAAATTTCAAAATTAGCTACATCAGTTATAAACAAAAGCTTTAATAATAGCAATAATGCCAGATCTATGTACCTTTTCATCAAAACTATGTTTGAATGCTTACCAAAAGAAATTCGTTCAACTCTCCCATCCCGCCCCCCCCCAACTTAGAACAGGGG
>VWPV01022001.1:0-16395 GCA_013389885.1 Geococcyx californianus
CTTTTCCAACCTTAATTCTACGACTTAGACCTCAGAGGGACCGTGCAGCCCCAGCCCCCAGATGTATGAACACGGAGACAGAAAGGATACAAAAATACCCAAATCCAAAGACAGTCACCCCAGGGATGTAGCTCCTGCCATGTGAACTTAGGATGAGTTCGACAAGGGTTTGTCTAGTGTGGAGCTGTGGCTGACACCCATCATGTGCTGAACATGGAGATCAGCCCCACTGCCAAGGTCTGGATGCCTGAATCTGCGTCCTGGAATGGAGCATCTGTATTTGAAATCTTGCTCGGGGTTAGATTTGAATCCATGCTACAAGAACTGAGCTGGAAAGATGAGACAGTAAAGGGTTTGCTTGAGAACAGTAGAGTTCTCCAAACTTTCCAGGCCATTTCTATTACAACTTTGAGAAAATTCTTGAGTTAATTATTTCTTTGGCTCTTTTTATAGCGAGGATTTAAAGAGCTCAATACCCTTGTGAGAGTTCTGGTTAACAACAGATGGGAAACCACACAGAAAGCCTCAAAGCTGCAACTTAACAGAAGTCAAACTGCAACAGAAAAAGGTGAGGACAGAGCAGAAAATTCAACCTACACAGATGGTACAGAGAGACCAAGCCTGTAACTCCTGTGTGCCGCCGTCACTTGGGATCTGAATCATCTTGAGAAATCAAAGGGAACAGAGTGGCAAACCAGCAATCTTGAAAGTAGAGATCTGTTTTCCACTAATTGTGACCCTAATTGTCGATATAATTATATGTACAGGCCCCAGCCGTGCTTGTGGGGCACTCGACTCTAAAGACTTGTTGTTGGAACGGGTCCAGAGGAGGCCACGGAGATGATCCAAGGGTTGGAGCACCTCTGCTGTGAGGCCAGGCTGGGAGAGCTGGGGTTGTTCAGCCTGGAGAGGAGAAGGCTCTGGGGAGACCTCAGAGCAGCTCCCAGTGCTGAAAGGGGCTCCAGGAAAGCTGGGGAGGGGCTTTTTCCAAGGGCCTGGAGTGACAGGATGAGGGGAAATGGCTTTAAATTGGAAGGAGGAAGATTTAGATTGGACATTAGGAAGAAATTCATCANGTGGCACTGAGTGATCTTTGAGGTCCCTTCCAACCCAAACCATTCTATCACTCTATGACTTGTCTGGGATCGTGGTTGTAGAATTTGTTTTTCTATTGCCATCTGAAATCTCTTTCAGAAGCTGAGATGAAATTAGATACAACCTCTAATTAACCCACTCAAAACAGTTGGCTGGTGGTCATAGTCCAGGTGGTGGTAAAAGACAGAAGGAATACTTACCTGAGAGTTTTAAGAGTGGCAAAACCAAATGCATCTTGGCAATTGGCAAAACAAGTTATTTCTGCTCAGAAACTTTATTCATCGTATTATAAATCTGTCATAAGGGGGGTTTATATATGCAATTCAGATCCTGCCTGGGGCTGGCAGGAGAATAATGAAAAGGAACTGGTCAAAGCCTATTTCCTCAAGAGGATTTTTCTGATGTGAACAGCACAGCCTGATGGCATTAACACATGTGGAGGTCCGAGCTGCTGCAGGGCAAAGAGTAATCTGTGAAATAGAAGGCAAAACAGCAAAGACTTCTCATCTGGGAGTGGGAATGGGGGATGCCTTTGGAAGAGCTCGTCTAGCAGACTGCAGTGATGCAGGTAGCGTACCTTCATTACCTGAACCCACCCATCAGGCTGCCCAGTGACGTGGTGGAGTCACCATCCCCGGAGGGGTTTAAAAGATGGGTAGATGAGTTTCTTAGGGACAGGGTTTAGTCAGGGGACAGGTACGGCTGGACTCGATGATCTCAGAGGTCTCTTCCAACCAGATGATTCTATGGGTTAGGGAGGGAGCAGAATTCTGTGCTAGGAGCCAGCAGACCTGGCTGTGGCGATGCACGTGAGCCACAGCAACACGTGTGAGGAGGGGGCTACCCAAAGGAGAGGTGAGCTGTGCCCTGTCAGTATGAAACTGAGAAAACTGGCGTTAGGAAGGAACTGTTTGACTGCAATCTCACAGTGCCGTGCAGTGGCTGGCGGTGCTAGTGCAGCCCTGAAGATGCAGGGGAGAAAGACTGAGCAGAACAAGTAGGTGATGTTACCTCTTACCGAGGATCAGCCCTGGATGCCACAGCTCTGTGCAGTGCCAGCTCTTACAAGAGGATGCTAAGAAAACCGAGGGGGTTCAGAGCCTGGAGGGACAACTCAAAGCTTGGAAAAATTCAGTTTATTCAAGACATGGTGAGGATGCAATGGGATCAGAGAAAAGAGACACACAAAGTGAGTGAGAGCGCAGTGCTCTGCAGTCTTAAAAAGAGAAGTTGAAAATTGAGGCTGAGGTATTGTAAATTCAGGCTGGAATGGAGAAGACAGATTTACAGCAATGGTAAATAATCTTTGCCCGAAGTACCCAGGGACAGGGATAGTTCTCCAGGGCTTGGGATGGAGTCAAGTCGTCTAACGACGTCTGTAAAAGGATTCCCTAGCACAGACACCAACCCAAGGAGGGGCAAGGAAGCGTGAAATCTGGCTGCACAGAGGTGACTCTCAAGGAGTAATCTCATCCAGGCAGCAATTCATCTCATCTGAAGGGCAATGCCAAAGCAGAGCAGGAGGGGTGTGCCCCAACAGTGATAATTTGTCCCTGCAGAGTGAGACAGGGTGAAATCCATCCCACTCCCCTCAGCCAGACACCGGCAACGCGTGGGTTTAAGTGAATGAGCTGAGCTGCCCATTGAACTGCGGTCATGGTGTGGGCAGAGACAACCCCCCCCAGGGGTCAAAGAAATAATCTTTAGCCTCTCCTTGCTCACACAATGTGTTACAAACACAATTATCTGCTGTTTCACTTTGGTTGAGACCCTGAGTCGCGAGAAATCAAGCGAAATCTTCCTTGCAAGCCGCACAACATTAAGCCCGAAGGCAGAGGGCAGGTTGTGCGCTCCTGTCGCAAGAAGGGAAGGTGCATTCCTGCTTGGCTCCTTAGGAACAATAAAATCCTGCTTTCAGCTGACCAAAGATTGCCTTTGCAAGCAGCCCAGCTATCGCCCCTGCCCTTGCAGTGCTCCTTTAGCCCTTTGATGCTCGGAGCCCCTCCAACAGACTGAAACGTCGCAAGGCAGCAATGCAAATCTACAGCAAACACTTCCCCCACCTGGGCCCCTGCAGCGAGAGAGATTTTATCACTGCAGCCTGCCCTGTTATTTAATTACAGGCCTGTGTTTGGTTACAATTTGCAGAACACTGGAAGGGAGAGAGCTTTATAAAGGAAAAGCTGGTTGTACTATCAGAAACAACAGCTTAAATCTCCTGCCTAGCCCTCCTGAAGTCGGGTGTATCAGATCTGGAGGCCAGCTGACGGGCAAGCATCTTATTAGATAAATGCTTATCACAGTGTCAGCCAACCAAGAAGAAGTGCATGTGTTTGTGGGGGCAGCAACTGCATTCCATGCTTAAGGAAAAACAGAGTTAATTGAAAAGGTTAAATCAAACTGTAACATCTTTTTCCCCTTGAAAACCCTAGTTGGGATGAGAGCAGTGCGAGCAACCCAAGAAGCAGGGAAAGAGCCAGAGTTCCTCAAGACTCCTCACACATCCTGTACTTTGAGAAACTGAGCTCGGGGCTTTGTTGTTGTTTCAGTTCTTCCCCACCGCATTTCTTTATTTTCTCTTTGTAAAGTGTCTCATAGTTTTGATTCATTCAGAGTTGGAATCCACGGAGAGCTTGACACAGTGGGACGGATATGTAGACCTCTCATTAACACCCAGCTGCCAGCTCTGGGGAGGGAATTCTTCCAACTCCAATCTGGCTACTTCACGACTTTTCCAACTCTCTGTTAAAAATTAAAGCAATATTCTGTGCGCTCTGCTCTTCACACAATGGCAGAATTCAATGCAAACGTTGATTTTGGACCTGGTCTCCAGCTCATTGGGTTGGAGTTGGCCTTGATCATTAAGGCTGAAAACGCTGGAAAGCCAAAGGCTACAGAGCTTCAGAAGGAGAGTTTGCTGTCTGCAAAGCCCATCCAACACGGGTGCCCACAGACATGTCGAAACCCCAATGTTTCCATCTGCTAAAAAAACAGGACTTGATGGAAAAACCATCTCAGCGTCACGTAGCAGAGGTCATGCCTCATCAGCCCTCTCTCGTGCAGCGCACGGGACTTTCAGACCTTCCCTTCCAGAAAGCACAAAGAAACCACAGAGGAGAGGAATGGAACCCTCCAAACCACACCAAATCCATGGAAATGAGCTTTTAATGGATCCAAACAATGAGCTCTTCTGTAGACATTTTGTCAGAAAATTGAAAACACGCTAATAAAACGGCCATCATGTTCCATTTGTGAGGAAAGTGGGCCAGCTTGCCCTGCGCATGGAAAATGCCAGGAAGCTCCCTGTAATTCAGAAACATGAATGAGATTCGATAGAGTCAAAAATAGAGCCTCATCTTCATTAAAAAATACGGAATTCCGTGCAGTGGTGACAAAAATCATCAGTAGGGACAGAAGTAGCATCTAACACGTCACCCTGCGAGTGCTAAATAGGGACAAGTGAAAAGAGTGAGATTTGTAGTTCAATCATTTGTTCTTTCTTGGCAGATTCTGTCTCCTGGAGATGTTAACGATGGTCAAAAAGGATCCCTCCTGGCGGAGTCTGAACCGAGCTTGTTGCACAAAGCATGCAGTGCCTTCCACTCCCTCGCCCGGTGTTTCTCCATGCACTTTTTTTGTATCTTGGATGTTATCATCCTGGAACAATTCTGGATGTCTTTTGGGGCACTGGAAAGCATCTGGGAGAGGTCCTGGCATTACAGACCTCGCTGATAGTGCTTAGCGTTTTGTTACGCAGTAGAGGATGGGCTATCAAGAAAATAAGTTAAATTATTGGCAGAAACCCACTAACATTATGGAAGGAAAAGCTTTACTCAGTCAGTGATTCCACCCTTAGGAACACGCCACGGAATTTTTCCCCTAAGTGTCATTTCTATGGTTGCTTCCAGGATCATTTAAAAATGTCACTGTGTAACAACCCCCCTCACATCCCTCCGATTTATAAAGATCTTTGTAGCAGGAAGATGTGTCTGATTTCTGCTTTGATGTTTCTGTTCTTCATTTTGCCCCGTTATTGCCAGGAGTGCTTTCTTGTGTCCTCCTCGGTCATTCTTTTCTTCCAACTGCATTAGAAATCGGCTGGATATAAGCACACCCTTCTCTTCCCCTTGCAAACCTCAACAGATCCTGCTCTTGCCCAGTGCCCCCACAAGCCAGACACAGTAAATACCTAATTTAGCCATAAGCTGGCAACATCTGCCTTCCTTGCTCCTCTTTTCATACAGAAAGAATATAAACTCACTTCTTCGGACCTTGCAAAGCTGGCCTTGTCTCCAGGGCTGGTTAAGAGAGCAGCTTTCCCCTTCCCCACCCTCCCTCCACCCCCTCACCACTGCTTACGTCTTTCAGAAAGTGAGCAGGCAACTCTCTGTGTCTGAAATTTCTCATTATACATTGCACAGCCCCAAGCTCAGGAACTCTTGATCCCTCCAGCTCCCTCGGAATACAATGAACAAAGGCACCAACTAAGCCACTATTTGAAAGTGTCACATTCACTAGAGATGAGCTGCAGAAATAACGCTGGAACCCAGCAACCCTAAACTTAGAGGAGGTTTAGGTTTAAATCTAGAGAGACACGAGTGAATTTTGGGGTTGTCCTACGCGATTGGATTCAACAATCGTTGTGGGTCCATTCCAACTCAGGACATTCTATGTTGAAGGCGACCTACAAGAAAGCTGGGGAGGGACTTTTTCCAAGGGCCTGGAGGGACAGGATGAGGGGGAAAGGCTTTAAATCAGAAGGGGGGAGATTTGGATTGGACATGAGGAAGAAATTATTCACAATGAGGGTGATGATACCCTTGCCCAGAGTGCCCAGAGCAGTGGTGGCTGCCCCATCCCTGGGGGTCTTCCAGGCCAGGTTGGATGGGGCTTGGAGCCTCCTGATCCAGTGGGAGGTGTCCCTGCCCATGGCAGGGGGTGGCACTGGATGGGCTTTACGGTCCCTTCCAACCCAGACCATTTTACAATTCTAAATCCAGATTTGATGCTGTGCGCACATTTTCACACTTTGCAGATAAAAAAGGACATCATTTTCCTGCTGAGGCTGCCCAACATTGATCTGGTGTATCCAGCTGCAGCCCCCTCTGCTCACGAGATCAGGGCCAGAGCTGGCCTCTGCTATCAGCGTAGAAGATCTTGCATGAGAAAAGCATCTTTATTCTGCAGAGATTCAGGAATTGAAAATGGAGCCTTAATTCCAGGTGCCGTTTGTGTTAAGAGATAAGTATCACTATGGGAAAGGAACACCATTATCTCTACTCCGCCTGTTCCCACCAATAAACAGCCCACAGAAGATTAGTGGGACTTGCTGCTGCCTTAATGAGGGAGACATCATTAATCAGCAGCCACAGTGACACCGGCTCTGACCTTTGGCTCAAACGCAATCCCATCTGCTGACTTCACTCCCCCGGAGAAATCCTCTAAGCAGAAAATACAAGCTCCTGGGAACTAGAGAAGAATTTAACAGACATATAATCTAGTTTTAATATTTCCTGGTTGCGGGGCTTGGGTAAGGAATCTGAAAAAAAGAGGAAACCAGCTCCTCTTCCTAAAGCAAGGACGTCTCAGCGCAAGCTGAGAAATCCCTCTTCCAACCAGCCATAAAGTCAGCGCAAACAGACACAACAAGGGAGCTCCTGCAGCTCGGAGATTGTAGACTTGGAGCGCACCTGGATAAAGAAAACATCCTCTAGTGCTTGCAGTCACTATTTTCATTAAAACGCTTGGCTCGGTGAAGATATCGTTTGGGCTCATAGAGACACTTTGGCTGCACAGACAGTTTCAGCAAATGAGGAATTCAGGGCTCTCTCAGCTGCACCAAACCCTTCGCTCCTGACGTATCAAAGCACGCGGTGAAGTCTGAGACTGGGCCCTGTGTTTATGAAGTGGTAGCGTCAGTCAAACAAGATGCTGGCTCTCTGTTCACAGGATGTAGTGACTCACACGGGCTACGGTGACAGCCCAGCCAAAGGCGTCCTCTTCGCCTTCCGCCTGCCTGGTGGGGACGTGCTGGTGATCCGTGCGTGAGAAACGAGCCCTCGGAAACAATCTCAGCCTCATCGGCTTGGAGCACCCCTCGTGTTTTTGTCATTCTCACAGATGGACCCGTAGGTCAGTAAATTGTACCAAGGGAAAGCATCCTCTTTTGGTGGTCTGCTTAGCACTTGAGGTAAGTTAAGTGATGGAACAGACACCGTCGACGCTAGAGTTCTCTTTTTTATGGCCATCCAGGAAGGAGAGTGAAAGGAAGCTGTTTATGGCCACATCAAGCTGCTTTTGCAGGCATTCTAGGAAGTGGGGACCCACGCAGAGGCCCCTCGCATCTGGATGACAGATTCAGACAATGGATTGTTTTTAATCTTGGTCTAGAGGAGATTGGAGCTAAACTGATTTCAGATGTGCTTTGCCTGGTCCCCAGCCAGCACGGCAGAGGCAGACCAAGGCAAGAACAGTTTTCTGTGTCCTGAAGCCAGATCTCCAGTTCTACTGCAGCCCAGCCTTGACCCACTGGCCAGTGTTCTGTGGAACATCACTGGGCACAGGGAACCAGTTCTTCACCTGAGATGAGTGTAAAAAGAGTCACTTGGATTCTACCATTTCCAAGTCCTTGGAGCCTGGAAGACTGCAAGAAGCTCTTTTTTTTTTTTTAGAAAGTGTCCTGGCATCCTGCCAAGGAAGATCCTCTGACACAGATGTCTTCTCGACATAAGAGAAGGTCCATCCCCCACCGAAGGATTAACCAGTGTCTCACTTTGGAAAAGATTTTCCGAAGGGCTGAACCCAAGTCACAAGGCACGGACTGACACAGGGACTACTGGAATTATACTAGCAAGGAAAATGTCTGGATTGTAAGAGAGTGAGGGTATGGGAACAGGCGCCAGGAAGCAGTGATGCTCTGTTCCCTGAGAACTGGCTGTTGGGAGAAACCCCAGGGAATAATCATAGTATCACAGTATCATAAGGTTGGAAAAGACCTTTGAGATCATCGAGTCCAACCTATGGCCCAAAACCTACACCTACTCCTACTTGTCAACTACACCCTGGCACTAAGTATAATATATAATGCCTGCTGTCAAACTCATGGTGCCCTCAGGGTGGGTTGTGGTGCTGACCTTGTGGAACTTTGCTACCTGGAAAAAAAATCCAGGTTAAATTTTTGGAAGAGAAGGCTCTGGGGAGACCTTAGAGCAGCTCCCAGGGCTGAAAGGGGCTCCAGGAAAGCTGGGGAGGGGCTCTGGATCAGGGAGGACAGGGATGGGATGGGTTGGAACGGTTTTGAGCTGCAAGATGGGAGATTGAGATGAGATCTTAGGGAGAAATGTTTTGCTGTGAGGGCTGGGAGGCCGAGGTTGCCCAGAGCAGTGGTGGCTGCCCCATCCCTGGAGGTGCCCAAGGCCAGGTTGGATGGGGCTTGGAGCCCCCTGACCCAGTGGAAGGTGTCCCTGCCCATGGCAGGGGGTGACACTGGATGGGCTTTGGGGTCCCTTCACACCCAAACCATTTTGTGTTTCTATGACTGTAGCACATCCAGCACCCCTGGTCCTGGTCCCAGCAGAGCCTTGGAGAGGAATGAAAGGGGGGTTCCTGAAGCCCAGCTAGGTGGGACTCAGTCCCACCAGCACAGGTTTGATCCCTAAAAAGTCAAACACAGACCAGCAGGGTTTCATTAGGGCATGTGGGAAAGAGCTTTAACAACCAAGGCAGGAAAAGTTTAATGCCATTTTCCTTTTTATTTGCCAGATGTTTGAAAAATGCAACAAGTGTTTATTTCCCTACTTCCGAGAGGTGCAGCCCACCTGGCGTGGCCCTGCTCGAGAGCTCTGCGCACCTTGGAGAGATGCTGAGCAGTGATAAAGGAGATGCTGAGACTGGACCTTAAGGAAGTGGAGCCAGCCTCTCGTGAAGAGGGCCCAGATTGGTGGCACTGTGAATGTTTAACACCCTGACTGCAGCTCATCCTGTCTGTGCTCCCTGCTTTACTGTAGGAGCTTGTGCCTCACAGCAGGGACCAAACCATTGCCTCTCACTGGCTGGGTGAGTCCTGAATTGAACAAAGGAACACAGGGGACCAGCGTATCCTGAATCCAAGAACTAAGAGCAGTCCCAGATGCTTCCAGAACCCGGCAGAGCTCTGCCTTAACTACCACAATGAGTCTTAACTTTGCTACATTTTCACACCTCCCTGTCCTCTGGTCTGAGGATCAGGGGCTTGGCCATTTCTAAGTGACTCTGCTAACCACCTGGAAGGTATCTCCCTTGGAAATAGCAGAGGTCCCTGCACCACAGTACCAGACCCCGCTGAGCTGTTGAGGCTGGTCCTTTGTTGCCCGCAATCCTGCCTCCAAACATGGAGATCTGACCACCAACCACCGACACTGCAGATCAGCTTGCGCACCTGTTCAGAGCAGAGTTGCACCTGCACATCGGGGCGTAGCATCTGGGTCCTCCACTGAAGTGTTTTTAGGAGGTAATTAATCCTTAAACTCTCCAGCTTCCATGCTGAAGAAGAGGCAAAGTTCCCTTCTATCAGGTCAGGAATTTCTCCAGAGAGTTTGAAAGCTGACTGCACTCCCCAGGCTGCCCAAAGCACCAGGCTAAGGCTGCGTTCCCCACTGCTTGGCCACAAGCTACAGGAGCTCTGTAGCCACCGCTACAGCAGTGATGGTTTAGAGCATCCCAAAATGCAAGCATAAACCACACCTCTGAAGCACTGAGCATCCCCAAGAGAGATGCTGAGGCTGAAATGTCACAACTCAGCTGAAGGTGAGCAAGGTGCATCCTATAAAGCAACCAGAAAGAGAAGCAGACAAGTCTGGACTTCCCCTGTGGGACCTGGACAGCATTAGGCCCCTCGCTGAAAGCAGGGATGCTCGCAGGCTGCTGACCATCATTTCCCATCTCTAATATCAGATTTCCCTTGGTGCCTGGTTTGTACTCAAGGACAAGGTTCAGGTTCCAGCTAACATGTCAGTTTGGAAGAACATCACCAAGTCAGTGAAGCAAGGCAGCGTTTACTCGCTCCATACCCTTGCCCTATGGAATCAGATGTGCTGCAGTGTACTGAGCGCCATAACGTTAGTTTTGGTTGTCAGAGTTCCAGCTAGCCAAACTCTAACCACGTGGCTTCCCTTCCAGTTCCTCTGTTGAACCAGAGGCAACAAGTTGCAAGCTGCAAAAAAGATAAATATGAAGTGGATATAAGGAACTATTCCTCACGGTGACAGTGGTGCAACCATGGGACAAGAGCCCAAAAAGAAAAGGCTTTGGGTTTTCAAATCTTGATCCAACTGAGTAATACGAGCAACCAGACCTGGCTTTGAAACCAGCCCTGGTTTAAGCCGGAGGTTGAACTAAAGTCATCCAGAGGTCCCTTCTGTCAATGAACCTGTGTTGCCATCAAAATATCCATCATAGAATCATTAAGGTTGGAAAAGACCTCTAAGCCCATCCAGTCCAACCATCAGCCCAACACCACCATCCCTACTGAACCATGTCCTGAAGCAACATGTCTACACATTTTTTGAACCCTTCCAGGGATGGAGACTCCCCCACTGCCCTGGGCAGCCTCTGCCAGGGCTTCACCACTCTGTCAGCAAAGAATTTTTTTCTAATATCCAATCTAATCAGAAAACACCGGCATGAAATAAACCCCCCCTCTTTCTAGTTCAAGAGAAGATCAGACAAGCTCTATTCCTGATTTCCTTGCCTCAGACTTTGGAAAGCAGAAAAACAGACCCGTATCGCAGTACTTTTTGTAACGTGCCTTGATGCTTGCAGAACTTCTTCCTTCCTACCTAGAACGTAGGATTGAGGTTGTCATGGGAGCTCTTTCCCATCTCTACTTTGTCAGCTTTGGAGATGCCCTGTGTCCAGAGAGATTCCCAAGTTGCTAAATGCCCCTGTGCTCTCAGAGTGCATCTGGGAACCCGGCACCGAGCAGCCTGGAGAAGCCGCGCAGAAGTCTGCGATCTTACCTTCACATCTGTGGCTGGTCTCGCTCTGCTTGTGTCCCGCAGGGCACTTGCACTCGTAAGAACCCACCGTGTTGATGCAGTTGCCACCTTGACAGAGGCCAGGAATGGCTTGACATTCATCCACATCTACAGGAAGAAGAACAATGGCGTTAGAAAGTGCAACCATCGCTACAGAGGAATGTTCTGTCACAGCACGGCGGGAGCGCTGTGAGAAAGACGCAGCTTTACTCCGAGTTGGTCATTTACATTTCCTAATGGAATCACCCACCAGGTAACATTAGAGAGAAGGTACAGGACAGCAAACTGGGGTATTGCTGGCTTATCTGCACAAGCAAGAGGGAGACAAAAGTACAGGAATATTTTCCTAAGTAAATATGTGTCTACTCCCTCCCAGGTCATTCCAGGTTTGTAGCTGAGTTGAGGATGAGAGTTGGTTTAGTGGAATGTCCTCCTGCAGCCTTCAGAGAGCAACAACTACTGCTGGGCAGGGAGGGGAACCTAGGGACTGTAAGCTTCTGCTCTTCAGCCCCATCCCAGGAAGGGTCACCTTGCAACCTCCTCATCTGTGAGGTGACACTGCTTCCCAAGGCGCCCCAGGAAAGCCTCAGAACTTGCTGCTAGAACCCACACGCTCGAGCGCTGCAGGTATTGTTTATAGTCCTGCTTGCAGTAACAGTGGGTGACACGTGTATTAAACAGGCCAAGCTCTCCTGAAGAGATCTGGGCCATAAAATGTGGATTACAACAGACAGCAAGAAAGTTCACCTCTTCATCCTTCCCAGTTTTATCCTACAGACTCTGGCCAGCGTGGGAGTTGGACTGTAATCTTGGCTTTTGATCATGGCAGGTAAAGCCTGAAATGAGCTGCAGATGCAGAAAGGAATTCATGCAACTCTACGTGGAGACCCCTGCAAGCCATCAGTGGGGAGAAGCAACAGCAGCTCCAGAAAGGCTGCCAGTGGGATCTGCTGATGGGAACTCAGTGGACCATCTGCTGGTTTTGCCTGAGTGCCCTAAACGTTGTCTGCAACCTCCACACCTGAGATTTATGTATATTTTAATTGCTTGTGTGATCTCAAAGGAGTTACGGCTTCCGTTTTGAACCAATTTACAGAGCACTAGTCAACCGATACAAGTGCTGATCATGTTCCAGTGCTGGGATAGGAGCTCCAACAACAATAGCAACACCACCGAATGAGGGCACATGGAAGGCTGTAACTTAGATTCAAACCTGGAGAAATACCAGCCTGGTTCATGACATCTATTGGGATGGAGGAACATCATCTGAGAACCAAAGCATGGATAAAATCTTTAAGCAAGATAAGATGACTTTAGGTGATCCCACAGGAGATCCGATATCCAGGTGATGCTCTGGGACATACAATGACGGATTTAGCAGTTTACACAGAGAACTGTTCTCTGTACTGGAGCTTCCAGCAGTCATTGCCATTTCAGCGAACATCAGGATGGATAAGGGAACATCCTCCGAGTGTTCATGGCTTTTACCTTGGCAGGCTCCAGTACGAATGTTGGGAATGAAACCTCGGCGGCAGGGGTGAGGCTGGGCAGGACACATCTCACACGGGTGACCCCAGGCCCGTCCAATGGTGGCACAACACATGGTCTTGGTGCAGACGATCCCACTGAGTTGGCCCTGGCACATCTGGTTATTTACTTGGCTGAAGCAGGGACCAGTACGATAGTCTGAGGGAGAACAATAACATCCGCAGGTTAGGGTCAAAATATAAACACGGAGTTTTCCAACTAATACATGGAGTGCCTATTCCCCTTCTGACCAGCACGGATGTTCAGATGCAAAGTCAACAAGTTCTGGAAAACAACCCCTGCCATCATGAAAAGAACAAAAATTTAAGTCTAAGTTGGAGGTGGTGACTTTCTCTCTGCTGTTTCTTGTGTCATCTTCTAGAGGTTCTCCAAGCCAACTCTTCCTGCTGTCACTTAGACCCATGCCATGAACTACATTTATTTAATGCCTTGAGTCCGCTCCCTCCAAGTACTCGCCCTAGAATGAACTCAAATCACAGTCAGGCAAAGAGACAATTTCAGGGCTGCAAGTTCACCTGTTCTGTGGAGCTGCTGGGGTCAGCAATGCAATCAAACCTCATTTTAGGTAGGACTCAATGTGCACATGGAACCAAAGTGGTACAAGCATCTCACGGACAGCCTGAGAGCCAGAGGGTCACTGTGACATAAACGTATAGGATGATGTAGATCTCTTCCTGCCAGATCGCTTCTACTTGGCTTGCAGAGGAAGAATCCCAGATATCACCCCCAAAATATCCTGGGAGAGAATTTCCAAACTTGCCTCCTGATGTCTACTGTAAAGGCCACAAAGGGATTTCTCTGGTCTCTGACAGTCCCTGTAAACCAACCTCCTGCAGCAATAGACATCGTTGTGATTAATTTTTTCAGTCTACCTCTTAAAGGTCCTCTGGCAATTTTAACCAGATTTTTAAAACCCAGATGTTGCAGAAACCACCAGCCTGTTTCTTATTCCCAACAAGGCTTCTCCTATCCTGTCAAACCAAAAGGATTCTGAAGGGCTTGTTTGCACTAAGGAATGTGGGTTTGCCACTGTCTGGGGTCTCATGACCCTTGATTAGGGATATTAGCAGACCAGACACTCATCAGGAAGCAAAATTCTTACACAAGAGCGTTTTTCCCATTACTGGGAATAGATGACTGCGTGCAAGTGTTTGATCTGCGGCTGGAAAAAGGACCTTTAACCATGTCACTGTCAGACCAGAAAATTCCATTTTACTGTCTAAGGAAGTTAGGTGTTGGTCAAACAGCCATTAGTTCAGGTAGTCTGGCTGAGATTTGCTATGTTCCTTATGGAATTTTGATGTTGGAGTGCTCAGTAATTAGTAATTGACTGTGAACCCTAATCCCTGGATCAGCACCCAGATTAGCCCGGAGCTGTCTGCGCAGTGAAACATTTGGATTTGACATGCAAAGCAATGAAAAATCTGTGTGGAAAAATGGTTATACTTAAATCCTGAGCCGTGGGCAGCATTGGCACCCACACTTAAAGACTAATAATCCTGAAATGTCTTAGAATGATACAGGCATTGAACAAAAGAAAGCTCATCAGAGGGATGGACCACAGGCTGAGAGAGTGGGGGTTGTTCAGCCTGGAGAAGAGGAGGCTTCAAGAAGACCTTAGAGCAGGGATAGGATGGGGAGAAGGGTTTTCAGCTGAAAAAGGGGAGATTGAGATGAGATCTTAGGGAGAAATGTTTTGCTGTGAGGGTGGGGAGGCCCTGGCCCAGGTTGCCCAGAGCAGTGGTGGCTGCCCCATCCCTGGAGGTACCCAAGGCCAGGTTGGATGGGGCTTGGAGCCCCCTGATCCAGTGGGAGATGTCACTGCCCATGGCAGCGGGTGGCACTAGATGGGCTTTGAGGTCCTTTCCAACCCAACCCATCTTGTGATTCTATTCTATGATTCATTGTCCATACCCCATTTCTTGGCCTGCGAGTCCTCAGACATAAGTCTTCCCACACACAATCTTTGCAATCATCTCCTTTCTTTTTAAATCCTGACACACATATGAAAAGAATAAAAAGGAAGGAAACCCATTAAATAGATGGTTTGAGACAGAAAGCTTTCTCCCATGGGGTACGTTTTCATGACAGCCCCATTGACAGCATCTCCGTCTGCATGAGACCATGACCGAGTGCCATCATCCTGGGCTGTAAAAGATCATCTGGAAATGCTGGTAATTACTGCCGGCTTCAGGGCACCAGTGCCTGTGCTGATGTGCTGTCCTCACTCCCGTGGCTTGCGCCGAGTAAAAGCTCTGTGAGGTTCATCTGTGTTTGATTATCCCACCTGGAATCAGGGTAAGCAGGAGCTACATGGAAACCACACCACAAATCCTCCTCTATCTCTGGGAAAGAATCAATTAGTGCAATAATTGCTTCTTTACAGCTTAATGCTCCCTCTGGTTTGTCTTCCTTGAGCAGCTGGAAGCACCGTCATACCTGAAAACTAAAAGTGTCAAAAGAAGTTTGGTCTGTGGGGTCACTGAGAAGGAAAGGGCAAGAGGGATTTGAGGGAAAAAAAGGCATTGATTTTGCAGTAACATTGGTCTAAAGGTGACACAATCTCATAAAAATGCTTTTGTTTGGAAATCAGAACAGAAATATGTACTGGGTTGGCAATGGTGAATTATCAAATCATAAACTTTTGAGGTTTCACCCAAATTTTAAGAAGATGCCAAAGCACACGCGCACGTTAATGTCTCCCGCCATGACAAGTTTGATGCTTTAGTTCATTCTAGCTTATCCCTAGAAAAGAAATCAACAAGATTTGAGTTGTTTTGTCTTTTTTCGTCAAACTGAAAGGCTCTTGCTCAAATTTTCAACCCTGAGGAGAAGATCGAGGAGAGCTCTTTACAACCCCACCACTGAACAACTTCCATACTCCCAATGATCACAGCCAAAGAACTAGGAAAGAAATTGCCTTGTAATCCTGTTTCAGGGGAGAAATCAACTCATTAGCACACAAAAACCAGGCTAAAAGACTGTCCTAAAGTATTGGGAGAGGAGTAAAGACCTAAAGAGAGAGCAGCATTGCTAAATCTACATTTTGCTCCCATCCCGAGGGCTCCTGCAGTCGCAGCCCCCAACGCAGCAAGCAGGCAGCAGAGTGGTGAAAGATCAGATAAGAGGCAAAAAAAGGATGATCAAAGGTGTGGAAGGGTTTATGGATGAGGAACAGCTGCACTGGGGAGCAGCCACAAGAAGAAACACCTGGAGGAAGACCTGACAGCAGGGTACGAAATCATGAGAGGCCTAAGGAGGAACAGACTTGAAGAGCCAGAAGTGAGAGGTATCGTTGAAGGATAAGAAGTGATGCTGGCTCAAGATAAAATGGGGAAAGTGGTTCTTCAGGCAAGAGGAGGAATTCTTTTAACAGAGGATGTTGTGAAGTCTCACCGTTCCCCCAATATTCTGGACACTACCAGAGCTTTGAGACACAAACTCATGTCAGCCAAGGGCCCTCAACCCACCATCAATTCATGGAAACCATGTTCACCTGGAGTTCAGTTTTAGAGCTGGTTTTGGTTGGGCACTGTGCTACAACATCATCGCAGGTGGAGCCTCTGAGTCAGGTGCCTGTGCTCAGGTGGGCTGGGGCTCTGCCTGAATGCAGCAGTGCCCGACAGTGAAATATCACCAGGCCTTGCCAGCTCCAGGACAATGCAGAAGCACCTGATAAACAGGGCTGGCTTTCCTGGTCCAGGGGAGGATGGAGAAGAACATAGAATCATGGAACAGT
>VWPV01022002.1:0-47664 GCA_013389885.1 Geococcyx californianus
TTCCTAATGTCAAGCCTAAACCGTGAGCCAGAACCAGATGAGTATCTGGAATGAGCAGCTTTTGGGAGTGAAGCTCCAAGGATGTTTCAGAATTTAGGAACGGGGCAGACTAGACAGAGCACACTGCTGGTGAGGAGTGTATGAAGATGGACAGCTTTGCCTGGGATTCTCTATTGGAGGGTGGTCAAGTTTTCAGACTGCTTCTCTTACTCCCTTTGTTGGAACCTGTAGGCTTGTGATGCTTGGAAAAAGGAAGCAGAGGAAGCAAATGATCGTGCCAACACAGCTAACATGGAATGTGAACTGGCCCGGGAGCAGAGGGAAGCCTTGGAGCTGCAAGTGAAGAAACTGCAGGAGGAGCTGGAGAGGATCCACACAGGCCAGGACCCTCAATTTCTGCGTTCCTTCTCTGACCTGGAAACGCTCTCACTCTCCTCACTTTACACCCTTCAGAAGCAGCTGAGGGCAAACCTGGAGAAAGTCGATAAGGTGAGTGCCGGGGATTTGCAGGGCAGTGTTTGCTCCCTCTGCTCCTACAGGTTGCAGCTTTTTTCCCTTTTCTTTAGTACAGCCAGAAATCGGAAGCCTACCAAAGTAATTCCTAGCCACAGCAAGTTTTGGCCAGCTTACAGAAAAATACCTACCTCTTCTTTGTGCCTAAAGTACAGAGTTTGTCAGTCAAAGCTGCTCTTGATCCTAAAGGTCATAAAAGACGTAGTGCTGTGCTGCTTTGCTTGTGCCTCAGAAGAAGAGCGGGCATACAGCTGCCACTCCTTCCCCGCTGCCTCAGTGCTGTGCCCCAGCCTGCGCAGCACGGGACAGCCGCCACTCTGCACTGCCGCTGCGATGCTCACATTTTCCCTGTCCCCTTCTCTTGCAGGCGGTGTTTCAGATGCAGTCGGTGAAATGCCTGAAGTGTCAGGAGGAGAACCGGGTGGTGTTACCATGCCAACATGCGGTGCTGTGCGAAACGTGCGCTGAGGATGGCGAGTGCCCCATCTGCCATCCCAACCGGCCCCACTCTCTCCAGTCATGACCTTCCAAGGACGCTTGTTCTAATCATATCGTATAGGACTTTTTAACTTTATACATACGTACATATATATGTACGTGTACATATAGATATGTATGTGTATATATGTGTGTGTATGTGTGTGTTTGTGTACGTGTATGTATGCACACACACGCACATACACACATGAAACAAAGATTAGTTGCAGAGCACTTTTTAATATTTTACATCCCGTATCTAAACTGCCCCTCACCCGTGCCCCACTAATTCTAACTCTTGAGGAACTTTGAGAGCTGTTTTTAATACAGATCAAAGGGCCATTTGCAAAGCATCCGTGTTTTCCTCTTTTCTATTTAGGTGATAACAAATTTTTGACTATTTCCAGAAGGATTTAGAGTGAGCAAGAGAGGCTTCCATGTGCTTTCCAGAGGAAGAGTTGAGATCACAGGGAAGATCAGGGTGGATTGAAATGACTTGTTCGTGTCCCTGGTCTCCCTGCTCGTTCAGTGACCCAGCCTGATTAAAGCCGTCCTCCCTGGTGGAAGCACTGCCGGGTGCCTGCCTGGTGGGCCTCATGTTGCCAGTCTCTGAATGTGCAGGAACTTTGTCTGTCGTTTAATCAGCAAAGTTCACTTTTTAAATTTTTTTACACTCTTTATATATTTGTAAGAAAAGGAGGAAAAAAAGAGGGGTGCAGGTGTTGGAGCTAGAGCAAGCCAGGCCGACACTTCAGTGCACAGTGTTTGTTGCTGGTAGAGCTGGCGTGCCAGATCCAAGCAGCTTCACAGGTGTTGCCCTACTGTCAGCTAAAGCCCTTTATGAAGGGAACGTGGATGCGCAGGTCGATTGTCTCCAGGCAGCCCTTTGTCTGAGACTTTTGTTCTGTTTCAGAGCAGATTCATTTTCTTTGAGGCACAGGGACTGGTTTCAGAGCCACTGCTGAAATGTGTGACCATTGCAGATAGCCTGGACAGTTGTGTTGCAGAGTTGGTGTTCCCTGGGTTGACACCTCAAGGGTTGATTAGGGACTGCAGGGTCCAAGAGCTCTTGTGCTTCATGGTCTTATGTGCCTGTGGTGACAGAAATCCAGCATGACAAGGAAATGCCACCAGCTCACACCTCGCTGGTAGTCGAGCTTTCCTGTGACTGCCTTTACCGGAGCGTCTGCTGGACCCACACATCAGGTGGATTGCAGTATCCTGCTGGGATCTCAACCAAAAGGCCGCTCACTTGACTAAAGGTTTTTATTTTACACAGGGATGCCTGTGTCGTCCCTCCCTGCCTGGAAAAGCACTGGAACCTCCGGCAGCCCACAGTTGTAGGAGTTTGTACCGGAGCCTCTCAGAAAGCTTCATATTTAATGCAAAGACTTAAATAGGTTTGCTACCGTAATTCCACCTTTCCTTTACATGGAAGGGGCTAATATGCATTCCCAGATGATCTTTTAAGTGCAGCTCTGTGTGATTCTTTTTTATTTTTTTCCCATTAACTTGGTTTTGGGGTTTTTGGTAAAATGCCTTTTTTTTTTTTTCCACATGTATTTTATTCTAACTAGCACCAGGTTTTTTATTTTTTTTATGGAGAGAAACTGTCGAGTGGTTCTTGTGGATGCATTGTTTGGTTACAGCCTTTGAATGTCTGTGCCATGGGGCAGCACATCTGCCTTGCTCTGATCTTAAGGAAAGACCTTTTATTAAACATGTGAACATTTCTTTTTTTAGGAAATAAAAACAAAAAGAAAAAAGTGGGAGGAGGAGGAAGAAGCCCAGTTATGATAAAAACTTACTAAAAAGCTTTTGTAACTAACTTAAATCATAGGAAATAAACTCTTGAATCAGGTCTTTAATATTCATAAGCACTAGAGTTGATCAGCCTGTTGTGGCGATTGATTTGTAACCCTTGGGTTTTATGAGCATGTGGTTTATCCACTCCGCTGCCCTGTGGAGCTGTTCAGGGCGACGCTTCCTCTGGCCAAGCCTCTTTCCAATGTCTGCCACTCCTGATTCCTGCAGGGGCTCTTCCTTTGTCCCTTCTTTTCTGCTGGAACTTGCTTGCTACTGGCAGCTCGGCCATTGTGGTGGGGCAGGGTGGTCAGGTCGAGAGGGAAGAGGTGTTTGCCCCTGGTCTCTGGGGATCGTTCTGCTTAGGCAGGGGGTACAGGGGAAATTCTAGGCCAGAGAAAGTATGTTTCCCTTTCCATTAAAACAGTTTCTCTGTTTTTAATCTGAAATTGAGGGACCAAAGAATTCCTAACTTCCCCCATTTGTGGCCCTTAAATTTTAACTTTGTGTTGCCACAGCGCGCTGACAGCAGGACAGCCCGAAGGGATCAGCGTGAGTCCTGGGATGTCATGTCCCCTTCCCGTTCTCAGCACTCTCTTTGCACAAGCACATAGCCTGCTTCTCTCTTTCCTCTGGCTCTGTAAGAAACACTTCCTAAATTGAGGTTTCTGTGAATTTGTTTCGTACTTTAAAAACAAAAGATGTGTCTGAAATGTGAATTATTTTCTTAAGCAGCAGATGGAAAAGAGAACTTCATCTTTGAGTATTTTGTGAATAATTTGGGGGCCACTTAGGTGATGATTCCATAGCTGAGTGAGGTGAGAGCAGGAGAAGGGGCAGTGTTTCAGCCCTGGGCAGGACGGGTGATCGACAGTGGCAGTGCTGCCCATAGGTCTGGGGGGGCTGTGGTTGGCTTCTGTCTGGTGTAGAAAGAGTCTTGTTGAAGTAACCGTGGTGCTAACGACGTGCAGCCCCTGTCATGCACTGCCACGCTGCCTCCCAAGGCAGGAGCTCCCTTTTGCAGGATGGGCAGTGACACCTCAGAACCAAGGGGGCTGTTTTGGCCGAGTCACACTTCGAAGCACAGTGTTGGTCTCCAGCTCTGGGTGCTGCCCCCTTGCACAGGCTCCTCATTGGAGAACAGCATTTTCCTCACTGCGTTTGTGGGACCTTTCACAGTGTTGGCCTCGTTGACTGTGCAGGTCGGACACTTCTGAGCGGAGAGCTGGGGGGAGTCTTAATTCTGTTGTGAAACCACAGTATCTTAAAGGTCAATAAGCTTTTACATTATGATTGAAAAGCAATATAGAAGCAGATGGCTTAGACAGCACCGCCCTGGGTAGGGAGGGACCAAAGAGCAAGGCCAGAGCAGGAACTGGGAGCTGAAGAATTTTGGCATCGCTTTGGGCTAATGGGACCACTTTCCAGTCACCTCTGGCTTCGGTGCTGTCAGTGCATGCCAGCTCTGGCACAGGGGCACTGGGGGAAGCCTCCGACCTGGAGCACGTTTTCCTTCAGCCGGCTCCCCCGGGGGGAGCTGCTGCTGCTCAGCCCCTGCTGAGATGTATTTCCCCTACATCTCTGAAGCTGAACCTGAGCCACTGCAAGGCTGGTGCAGCTGAGACAGTGAAGTCCTTACCTGGGAGGAAGCCCATTACGTTGAACAGACTCGGTAATCATTGCTGTTCCACCAGCCTCCAAACCTCCACTCTTTCTCCTTTTCCTCCATCTGAGAAGGAAGAATAATTACCAGTGTTTTCCTCCAGATTTGTAATAATCCTTGGAGCGATGGCCAACAGCAAAATAGATGTTACTGATGTACAAACTAGTATTTTAAAGGTGAAGTATTCCTGCAAAGTAGTGACTGCATTGGAGAGATTTTTGGGGCTTTCCCACTCCGTAGCTTCCAATGTTTTAAAAAAAAATTAATACAGTATGCATTTAAAAAATAATAATACTACTACACACTGCAGTATTTTGGGTGGCAGTTCTTGCCCAGCCCCTTCCCCGTGTTCCCAGGAGGAAGGGTGCTGGGCAGGGGCACCCCCAGTCTGTGTAGAAGTTGGCAGAGTGGTGGTCGGTGGTGTGTACAACGTGTTGTTGATTCCATGTATAGAACTGTGATTTCAGCTGTTGTTCTCTCGTACTCTGTAAATATGTGTTTTGGCTGTCGGAAACCTGGTTTAGACTCTTTTCTTGGCAGAGTGAATTTGCATGTGGGGCTGGAAAGAACGCAATCTGTGTTACAGTTTCCAAGGGCAGGATGGTTTGGTTTTTTTTTTTTTTTAGACAACAATAAATTTTTATTTTTTTGCTAAGAAAAACAGTCTCTCTGATAAAGCAGCGTGTGTGGTGTGGGGGTGCGCGCAGCTCTGCAGCGGGGGGCTGGGAGGGGAGCCCTCACAGTAACAGGGTGAACACTTCACTTTCACACGACCTGCATGTTCTCCCTGAGCTCCCTCTGGCTCAGGCCCCGTTCTGGGGGCTTGCCCTTGACCTTTAGGGGCGAGGTGCAATGGCAGAGGCAGGGAACTGATGAGGAGCCATTGGGTGGGGCAGAGACTCCTTTGCGAATAGCAAAACTACAGAGCAGAGGGTGTTCTGAGTATTTCATCACATAGGTTCTGGGTCTGGGCAAGGTGTCACTGCGTGAGGTGAGCTCTGCCTGTGTGCCTGCATTGCTGCAGGGGATGCGAATGGTTAAATTGTTCCATTCATTTGCACTTTACATGTGGCTCCAATAATTACCTGCTGGTTTTGGTCTAATTGAAAAATGGCCCAACCACTACATGTAGTGGTATCACAACACTAATCCCAATTGCCTAATTTACATTTATTGGTAAAGTCTGTAGATGGACATGCCTGCCCCTTCCCTCTCATGTGGCATCACCACTGCGATGATGATGGGATTTCTTCCTCCTCAGTCTTGCATTTGCTAGGAGCTGGGTTTCTGTACTTCAAACTGTACTTTTGCGTGCTTAGGCTGTTTCTCCTGCCCCATGGGGTGGGTCAGGATCTGCTCACTTGAGGTTTATTAATCCTTCCAGGATATGATTGCTTTTGGGGTGGGAAAAGACCCTCACGACTGCCCAGAGCTGAGCAGAAATTAAGCTGAAACACCTTGGATAACACAAAGCCACCTCAGAACAGAGGCTGGGCTGTGCTGGCTTGGTGGGCGGCCCAGAGCACTGCAGGGACCTGAGCACAGCTAAATCCAGGCTGAGCCCTTGCTCGGCGCCACAGCCCAGTGGTGGTAGCCGTGCCATCCAGCACGAGGCCAGCTGCACCGAACAGGGTACAGGGTTTGCTTAGGGAGCAGCAGCCTGGCTGAGCAGTGTCCCCTGTGCCAGCACAGACCCTCTGGAACCTTCTCTTTCTACTGAACCAAACGATTCCAGCCTGCAAGTGGTTCCTTAATCCACCGTGGGCTCGGTGCAGCCGGGCTGTGTCACAGACACCAACGAAGCTTTCTTCTCCCAACCCCCCACAGCCAGAGCCTGACCTGAGCTGACCCCATGGCTGCTCACCCCATCGAGGATCAGCTTGGGCTCAGCCATCGGGCGGGGCGGGCGATGCTTCTGATCCCCGGGGACGTGGTGGCTCAGGACGCAAGGGCAGAGTGAGGGACACATCTGTGATGGCCAATAACTGCAGCTCAAGCAAGCACCAACCCCAGTTCCCCATCCTGTTGCCAATGGGAACTTGGACAAAGTCCTCCTCCTCGCTCAGCCGCTGCCCCTTCCCAGCTTAACCCCAGTGAGGGGGGGCAGCCCCCCCAAACTCCAAATGCCCGGCCCACCCCACTGCACTGGTGCCATTGCCCACAGCATCAACCCAGCCTGCGCATCAGCTTCAGTGCTTTTAATTTAATATACAGGGCTTATCCACAAGAAATAAAAAAAAAAAAGGCATAAAATAAAAAAAAAGGTTCTCCCCACCCCAAGTAAATGCCGACATGTTGCACTGCCTTGATGCAGCATTGCAGACGGGAGGGCTGGGGACACTGGCACAGGCAAGCTGGTGGGGGTTGGCAGGGACAGCAGGACACTTCCACATCCCCCGTGTAGTGTTGCTGGTCCAGAGAGGCAAAGAAATTTCCTGGAGCTCCGTGTGCCCACGCTTCTCGGGCTCACAAGGAGCGTAGCTACCCAAAGGTGGGGTGAGATGGGTACAAGGAGGTGGCGTGTGACACAGGAACACCCTTTGTCCCCCCCAGCACTTGCGGGCAGCTCTGGCTCCAGCACCACCAAAACTCCTGGGGTCCCACTTTGCCAGACCCCTTGTTTTGGGCTCCTCTTCTTCCACCTCCCTCACACTTTCTCCTTGGACTGCTTGGCTCGTTGCTTGCGGAGCTTAACGAAGGCCTGAGCCTCTTTGTCGCCCTTCCTGGACTCCAGCAGTCGGAGGATCTCATCTCCTGCCAGAGAGAAGGGGAGGGATGGTGAGAGCCACTGGCCACAGCCCCCCTGCCCAGGCCACGGGGCCAGCAGGGTCAGTGGGCCACGGCTGCGGCACCACATACCGGAAGGTTTGGGGTGCAGGAGGGGGAGCCGGGTCTGGGGCACCCATCCTGCATCCACCTGGTCTTCATCAGCATCGAGGCCGGGCAGGTGGCAGAGGGGGAAGAAGGCTTCACCCTCCAGGTCATTGGCCCCCAGCGTGTCGTAGTCGAACACGGTCAGCAGCAGGCAGGCCCCCTCCTGCTGGCACTTCTCAGGGGGCACCAAGCTGTGGGGAGATGGGATATGGGGCTGATACATCCCATTCCCCCCATCCAGAAATCCAATCTTCCCTCCAGGCACCCAACAGGCGTCCCTAGGTGATACTCTGTGGGAAGCCATCACCCGCCCCCGCATCACACTGACCCCCAAGTGCAGGGCCCTGACAGAGCGCCACCCCGCCGCCCCCAGCCTGCAGGACCCAGGGTGCCCCTGCCCCAGCTCCCACCCTGGGACCCCATGGCTGAGCCCCCAGTGGGGAGCAGGGGGGGAAATTCCAGGGCAGGACCCAGCCGCCCCATAGTGAGGGCTCTGCTGAAGCTGGGCAGGGGGTGTCAGCCCCTACGTACAAGTCGAAGGCTTCGTCGAAGAGGGGGTGCAGCTCATTCCTCTTGCACTGAGTGGTCCGAGCCACCACCTCAGGGAATTCGTGCCGGGGCTCCAGAGTGAGCTGGATGAAGGGGTCGCTCGAGCCTGGTGGGGTGCAAACGTCAGCCCCCTCGCACCTCCCCCACTGCCACCCCCCAGCATCCCCAAGCCTGCCCACAGCCAATTGGCCACGGATAGCTGCACCAGGAGTGACCTCTCCTGGAGGCCTCCCCAGATGACAGCCGGCACAAGGCTGTCCCAGTCACCCTTGGCTGATTCAGGGTGGGCTCCAGGGGAAGAAGCTGCTGCCTTGGCTGCTGGCTCTGTGGCAGAGCGCAGGCAGTGGGAAGCAGGCACAACATCCTACCTGGTCCCACCTGCCACGTCCCACTGGACCCCCCCCCAGACCAGTGGCATAACCCCCCTTCTCCCTCAAATCCACCTCCTTGGGTGCAAAAGCAGCTCAAGGCAGAGTCCCATTACTCCAAGCACTGCCAGCATTTTTCCCACCCAGGGGTGCATCAGGGAGTGGTGAAAGGGGGTCCCAGGGCAGGGGGGCTCCCACACCAATCCACACCCACCGTTGGAGTCCAGCGGGATGAGGTTGACAGCGTTGAGCACTTCCACATGGAGTTTCTGCTCGGAAGGGCGGTACAGCGCTTTGATTGTCACAGCCCCAAACTTCTCCGAGTTGGTGTCCAGCTGGGCACAAGAATAAGGGAGCTGCCTGTCAGCGCGCCTGAAGAGGGGACGCCCGAGCTCCAGTGGAGGCTGAGCAGGTATTTTATGGCACCTTGGGGTGGTGGGCATCCTTCATGATGCAATTGAACCCTTTCTGACCACCACTGGGGAAAAATCAGCCCCAACAGCTCCAGGACTGGGAGAGTGGTGGGAGATCCCACATCGCCACAGGCAGGCTGTGCCCGGCAGCCACACGTGTGCAAGGGAGGGCAGGGTATGGCAAGAGGCTGGGGCACCATTCTGGCTCCTACCTGCTGCTGGATCCTGTTGCTGAAGTATTTCTGGATGAGTTTGCGGCTGCTGCTGGAGCAGAGGGCCAGATGGGTCTCCAGTGACTGCAGGAAAGGTGAGAGGTGAGAGTCAAGCACACGGACGTGTTCACTGCCCAGGGATGCCCTCCCTGGAGACCATGCAGAGGAAACCCTGGGGACCCCCTGTCCCCAGCACCCCATACCAGGAAGGCCACGGAGTGGAGGGTCTCCAGGGGAAGCCCGCAGCCCTCGGCATGGAAGCACAGCTCCATGCTCTGTGGGAAAGGATGCTGTTAGGTGGGACCCACATGCCTGTCCTTGCCCGAGCCCCCGTGTCCCTCTCAGTACCTTCAGGGCGCAGTGGAGCCTCTTGCAATGCTGAGGGGAGGGGGGCTGCTGCCCCACGGCTGCCGACAGCACTGCCAAGGTGTGACCCCAGAGCAGAGCAAGGAGGCTGCAGGGCCAGGGAGGAAGGCTGTGAGCGGGGGGCTGGGGCTGGGTCGGGGGACTGGTCCTTTGTGGACCCCCAGAGGGAACCAGTTCAACCCCCCTGGGCTGAACAGCCAGCCCCAAAGCAGGGTGTCCCCATGACCCATAGGGCTGGGAGGACCTCTGCCTGGTCCCCAGTCACCTGTTGAAGTTCTCCTGGACCAGGTGCTCATTGAGATATTGCAGCTCTGACTCCAGAAACTTCATGAGCGGGATGATGGTCTGAGGCGAGAGGAGAGGGGCGCTGGGGAGAGAACAGGGGGGGCCTACCCAGCAGGGCACAGCGGGGAGAGGGACAGAGCCATCAGAGCAAGGGATGTGCAGAGGGGGCTCCCTCCCACAGTGAGGATGCAAGCAGGTTGTGCTGCTGACACAAGCATCAAACGAAGCTTATGGAGGTCTGGGCCCCATCACTGGAGTGTCCTGTGCCCCAGGCACAAGGCAGGAAGAGATGGGAAGGGGTGATGTGAGGTGTCCACCAAGTAGGCAAGAGTTATCCAGGGCTGCCTGAAAAAGGTGGTCCAGGAGGGGCCGAGTCCGGTACTTACATCCTCAGGCTCCAGGGTGTTGTTGGATGATGAGAGCTCCTGGATGTGTCTGGCAATGCCCTTTTCCAGCTGCATGGAGAGAAGCACAGAGAGACTTGGCATTTGCCCTCTGCACCAGCCTCCTCATGCCCAGGTCACCCTTGTTTCCACTCCAGGAGCACTGTGGGCTGCAGCCACACCTTAGGTGAAACCTCCTTGCTTTGGGCCAGGGGCGAGGGGGGGGGGCAGTGGCAGGTGGTCACCTTGGTGGCCAGGGCTTGCACCACATCCTGGATCTCATGGTCCAGGCAGGAGACAGTGCTGTCAAGCTGGTTGTGCAGTGTGTGCTGGATCTGCTGCCGATCAATCACAGCCCCTGTGCGCTGCTCCAGCTGGGCCCAGTCCAGCTGTGACGGCAGCCTCAGGATCAGCAGCCGCAGCTGCTTGATGTTGTTCACCACGATGCAGAGCTGGGAGAGGTGGGTCTGCTTCAGGGTGTCCCACATCCCCACCCTGCAGCGTTCCCCGCTGGCTGCGTCCTCATCTCCATTCCCATCTCCATCATTATCCACATCCACATCACTGCCCCCAACTCCATCGCCATCCCTGTCCCAGTTTCCATTCCCACCACTACCCTCATCCCCATTCTCACTCCCATCCCCACCCTACTCAATGTGCTCATAACATTGCCCTCCTGGTTTTCCAGGATTATGGCTATTGGAGACTCAGGGCGTCAGCTGTGTGCTCAGCACCCCATCTCCCTCTCTGTCCCCAAACCATGGCCAAATCCTGCCTCTCTCTTAGCACTGGACCCTGCCCTGATACCAACCCTGTTGGCTGCTTCACCCTCGTCCTGCTCACGCAGTGACAGAGCCTCCGCCCTCTCCTTGATGAGCCGGCAGTACATCAGGGCGATTTTGCACATATCCTTCAGGATAAAGAATAAGCCATTAGGACTCAGGAGGGCAGCACAGGGACCACCGTGGTGCCAGGGGAACCTGGCACATCAGCATGCAACACCGGCCCCATTCGTGGAGAAATGTCCCCAAGACCTGTGAGGAAACTCCAGTTGCTGGTGCTCCTGAGCAGGCCACCTGGTGGCAGGGCCCTGTGTACAAACCTCCACGAGCTTCACCATGATCATAAAGGCTTCCTCGGGGTCCGGCCAGCTGAGCTGCTGCCAGGTCTTCACAATCTGGGCATAGCAGGTGGAGAGGTCAACGGTGGATGTGCTGTGCTTGTTGTGCTCCCCAAAGGGCGTCAGCTGGGAGGGCAGAGGAAGCAAACACAAGTTAACTTTGCTTGTGCAGAAAGGGGCCATCCCAGACAAATGTTGCTCCTTTACTTTGGGTTCTATGGCCCATTTTCACCTCCACACATCCCTATGTCACCACCCAGTCTCTTTAGAGAGCGGAGAAGATGAGGATGGATGGAATGTCCTGAACTCCCCATATGAAACTCAAACACAGTATTGCTGGACCCCACCGAAGAGCGAGGCAAGTAGCCCATGGCTGCCACCTTCCCTCCCCTCATCCTACAGGCCAGAAGTGCAGGGGACGCTGACAGCATAGCCCAAGCACGGGTCCATCAGCTTGCTTGGGCTGCCAGGGAGCAGATAGGGAAAGAGCATGGGGGCACGGTGCAGGGTCAGTGTGGGATCAGCCGGTCCAGGAGACCACATCCTTTGTCATGTGTTTGGAATAGGAACCAGCCCACCTCCTGGGCTGCAACACAGCAGAAAGACATGGAAGGAGCTGGAATGTCCTCAAAGGATGAAGGAGATGTTCTCCTCTCTGGGTTACCTGGTCCATCTGCACAGCTCTCTGTGCCCTCTCCAACGCAATGGTGTAGGCCTTCTGCAGCCACTGGGGCACGGCTTCCTTGAACCACTGGTGGAAATTGCTCAGAGCTAGAGGTCCATCCCTGTGAATGAAGGCAGCAGCTCCTCCAACTGCACAGCGATAGCATTGGGCCATCACCCCTCCTTACCCACACAGACAAAAAACTGCCTTGAGGCGGAGGCAGCACACAGCAATGTGCTAAAGACAAACCTCCACTCATCTGCAAGTTGAGGTCCTCATCAACCCCACTGAGAGATGAGCCTGAAACCTTTCTGGTGATGCTCACACCAACATCAGACACCAACAGCTTGGTCTGCCTGCCTCACACATCATCAGTGATGGAGGGGAAGGGGAAGGATTTGGCATTCCTCTGAATTAGCTGCTCATCCCCACACCCAGCATCTCCACCCTCTCCAGGTTGTTACCTCTTGGGGAGGAAGTCCTTCATCCGATAGAGCTCCTGCAGGTTCATGTAGAGCTGGAAGAGGCTCTCAGCCGTGGGTTTGGACATGCTGCTGTTGACCTCATGCAGTTCCTCCTGGACATGCTCTGCGACCTGGCAGTGACAAGGGGTGAGAGTGTTGGTGTGGGTCCGGGAAGGCTTGGTCTGCTGGGGGGGATCTCTGCAGCTGTGGGCTGAGGGCCAGCTCAGGGGACTCCTCCTCCTTTCGGGTGGCATGTCAAGAGATTCATTGGCCAAGAAAACAAATAAAAGTCACTCTATGGGCATGCAGGGAGATGCTAGGGTTTTGCTGGCTTGGGTTTTTTCCAGGCTTGCAACTATCAGTTGACACCAGAAGGGTGGCCAGAAATCCCAGCCTGTCTTTAAGTCCCATGAGGACAGAGCTGCCCAGGCTTGCTCACCAGGCTCTCCAGCTCCTGGTAGGCGATGGAGAAGACATTCAGCTTCAAGATGCTGCAAGAGAGAAACAGCGAGTCAGGAGGCTGCAGCCCAGCAAACCCTTCCAGGCCACAGCCTTGTCATAAGGGTGAGGACAGCACAGGTCCAGGAGGCAGGGATGGAACCGCGGGTGCTGTTGTGGAGCCCAAGAGACAAGGAATGAGGCACCCAAGTGCCCCATTGCTCTTGGCCCCAGAGAAGGAGGATGAAGTTGGATCAAGCTCCAAAACCTACTTGATGAAGAATTTATTCCAGATTTTCTGGCACTGTTGGAGGTCTCCTATCACCTCCATGAGCAGTCTGGACAAGGCTTTGCCATTCTCCTCCATGCTCTGCAAAGGAAGGACCAGCTTGTTTTGGATGCTCTGTGACTGTGAGGTGACCCGGACTCCACTTTGATTTATTGCTATGATTTGTTCCCATGGGGCAGCAATCTATCTCTAGATCCACATTGGGAGCACCAAGAAGTTCTAAGTAGCATCCTCAGTCACCAAGTGCTGGTGTGGCTGGGCTGGAGGTCACCTCCTGTTCTCCTGAGCATTGCACCAAGGCCAGAAGCACCAATGCATCTCAGCAGCTGTGGGTAATGCAGCTCATGGTGTTTTAAGCTGGAAACCCAAGCGCCTTGACTTTATCAGAAAACTGGAGAAGCCTCAGCTCAGTCTTGTCTTCCCATCCTACGCCTAGTAAATTGCTTCTTAAAATGCGAGAGTGTGGGAACTGACCTTCACCATGGGCTTGAGGTGCTGCTTCTTCATGTGAAACCATTCTGTCGTGCCTGACTGCAAGAGAGGAGTCCGGTGTGACAGCAGGGACACAGGAGGAGTAAAGCCAGCTTTGTCATCCCCTCTGCTCCCTCTGTCCCCCAGGAGTGGTCAGGAACCAGCTCCGTGTGGTGGGAACCATGGGCTGGGACCACCAGGTTGAAGAGGGGTGAGTGTTTTCCCCTGCCATAGGGTTCCTGTGGTTTTGCTGAGGGGTGGACACAGAGCAAGGGGTAGATGGGAAGGGCCACAGGGCTGCACCTCGCCAGGTGTACTTTGCCGGTACCTTGAGCGCAGTGGAGACCATCTCGGGGAGGTCAGGGCTGATTGGGCACAGCTCACGGAAAGCTTTCATCTTGCACATCTGCACCAGGACCCTGCAAAGTGAGAACCATTGGTGAAACCAGGCACCAGTCCATCAGAAATCCCCAGAGACCCTGGCCAAACAAATCTTCCTGTCCCCACAGCATCCCCCACAAGGAGCCCAGGATGAGGGACAGGACAAGGGTCACAGCAGCCTAGAAAGAGGCTCACGTGTTTCTTTCTCGAGCCTACAGGCTTGTCCATCCCCGTGGCCAAGCCCAGTGACCCCACACACAGCTGGCACCAGTGTTCGACTCACCGGAGCAGGCACTGCAGCCTCTCCATGGACCTCGTGACAGAGAGGGGGAAAATGATGCGGTACCTCCGGATGAGGGAGACCCCATAGGTCAGCAAGGACTGGAAGGACTCAGCCAGCTCTGCTTTCTGGGGAGAAAGAAGGAAACCCACGCTGTCCTCAGCGGCATCCAGAGATGCCAGCAGGACCAAAGCACCATGGCAAAGGGAACCCATGGCTACTGGTCCTTCCCAGGGATGGGAAATCCCCCTGGTGCCTTGGGTAACTTCTGCCCCACGGTTGAAGTGAGCTTTGGGCTTGAGCCTTGTTTCCATGCACAGAAAATTCAGAGTCCCAGCAGAGTGCAGGGATGCCCTGGGAAAAGGGGCTGGGAAGTGCAGGAATTGAGTCCTACTGAAGTTCTGCAGGGGGTTCTGATTGACCTGATGGCAGCGATGGCGTAGGGGGTGGAAAGGGTAGGGGTCCTCTGCCGGGAGCGGGAGCAAAGCCCTGGGGTGAGGGGGCTCCCTGACCCACGGGTTGTCCTGGTCCCCATGGCTGGTTGCTCCCAGAGATGCTCTCCAGCCACTCTGGCACCCCTGCACCCCACAAACTCCCACTCTTCCACAGGGAGGGAAACAGCCCCGGGAACAGGTAGGAGGGGCTCGGGACTGGGTGCATGGGCGCATTTCCCAGCCGCTGCCTCCACGGGTGCCGGAGCCCCCGCACCTGCTCCGGCCTCAGGCGCTCCTGCACCCACTGGTACTCGATGCTGGTGATCTGGTGGAGGAGGCAGTTGCTGTTGAACTCGAGGCTCTGGTAGAGCTTGCTGTACGCCAGCCACTGCCTGGGGAGGAGGGAGAGGCTGGGCTGAGCCCCTGGGGCTGGGGGCATCCAGAGGCCAGCGTGGGGCTCCCCCATTCACGGTTGCAGGTGGGATCGCAGGGGTGGGAGCAAGATCCCTGGTGCTGCTCGGGCAGGGAGGGCAGTGCCAACCATGCCGAGTTCCTGGCAGAGAGCGGCTGCGCTCGGACAGCCCCAGGGGAGCATCAGGGCCCTTCGCTGCACCACGACTCCGGGCACGGGGTACTCACGCCATGACCTGGTGGAAGTCGGAGAGGTCCTTCTGTGTGGCGTGCAGGTACAGCACAGTGCTGGCGTGACTGCTCAGCTCCCCGTCCCAGGTGACGCTGCCGGCCTGCAGGGGGGCAAAAAGAAGGCGATGTATCCCAGAGCAAGCTGGGTTTAGCAAGGAGGGGCAGACATGGAGGCCAGGTGTGTTTGCAGGACCGTGGGAGGAACTGCTGCCAAGCACAGGCATCACCACAACCTCCCTCCCCATCGCCCTTCAGGAACGTGTCAGGCGTTGGGGGCTCCACGGGAAGCCCCATCCTGGCCCAGCTGCTGCAGGGCTGCTTCTCCCCACCAGTACCTGGTGCTGCAGGATCTCATAGGACACCAACTGCTGCAGGAGGTGGCGATGCACAGTGTAGCTTGGCTGTGTCTGGCTGCTTGTAGTGGCCCTCTGAAAAGAGAGAAGGCACAGAAACAACAACCATCTCGTGCCTGAATGTGCAGGGATGCAGCCAGAGACCGGGCATAGAGGAACCCAGAAAGTATGGGGCCAGAGAGCCCCATTTGAAGCCAAGCCAAGAGGTGCAGGCGTATCAGGATTGAGGATCCTGTGCTGGCCTGGAGCTCAGGGGAGGGTCAGGCAGTTTTCCACCACCTGCAAACCCCTGGTGCTGACACCTGTGTTCCTGGGGCAGGAATCTGTGACACCAGGACAGGCCTCAGAGGACAGGGAGCTGCCCTGTCCCCATCCCTTGCTACCTTCTTGTGAGTCAGCAGGAACTGCAGGTGGCACTGGCCCCGGTTGGGGTACGTCTCTGTCCGCGGCTCCAGTTGGTACCACTGGTCACTCCAGCAGTGCAGGTCCTGCACACACAGAGATAAGGGTGAAGCCCTGGGCAGCCTTCCTGAGCGAAGGATCCACTCAGGTCCCAGGGCGTTAACAGGGCAGGAAGATGCTGTATTGGGTAACTATTATTTGATGAAATATTAGATAATTAATTGATCAAAAATAAAGATGTGTAACAACTGAGCACGTGCATTGGCCTGTCTGGGGGACCTGAGCAGACCTGGCATTGGTTTGTAGCTCTGAGCTGGGATGCTGGGTGAGCTCGGTGCCACTGTGGGGCTGGGATCCTGCCCAGACCCTGTGAGGTTTAAACAGCACCTGGGGATTCACCTGGAGAAGAAGATGCACCCTATTGCCCACCTTCAGGCGAAGGACCACATTCCCCAGGAAATCATCCTGCCCTTTGTCCTTTCGAGCATCTTTGAAGATCCTGAAAGGCACACACAGGGGGTGAAAAGGTTCCTCTAGGTCATGACCCTGCTGCCCATCCTCCAAAAGTAATTTTTAAAACACAGAAGGCAAACAAGCATTTTCCAACCGCCTTTTCCTTGGCAGCCATCAGGGCCACAGCAGCACCAACCGTTTGAGGCCATGGAGGTCTGTCAGCTCCCCCAGCTTGTGCCGCACCGACTCCACCACATCTGAGTCCCTGCGTGGGTGGGCACCAAGACCCCCGGGGGGAAGGAGCAAATTCAGGTGGTTGCAAAAGAGTTTGGGGAGCCACAAAGGTGATGGAGAAGGGAAGGCACCGGGCAAGAATTTGTCAGGACTGAGGAACCCTCACAACTGGCCAAAGTCTGCCAGCACGCAGCTTCTCTCCATGGGCAGAACCAGGGCTCAGAACCAGCCCTGCCTGGCAGAGCCAGCCCAGGTGCTCCCTTCTCACGCTGGGGTGCTGCTACTCACCACATGTCCAGGTGGAAGCTGGCCGTCTCCACGTTGTCAAACTCCCTGCAAGGCACAGGAAGATATTGTTACACGAGCACCATCCAAGGACAGGCAGCAGGCAGAGCAGCTGGGGATTAAAGGCAGGCAGCTCCTCACTGGGGAGACCCTAGACCACCCTGCACAGCTTAGGGAAGCAGTGGGAGAGCCATGAGGGAGGGATTTGTGCCATGCTTCTGGTTTTTTCATCTCTCTGGCCCTGCTGCATGGGTCAGAGCAGAAGCTTGGCAAACCCAGTGGGCATTGCCCCAGCTCCTGGCTGGGGTGAGAGGTGACCCCCCCATCTACCCCAAGAGTCCTGGGCAGCCCATTCAGCCCCAACAAGCAAAGCCAATAGGTGGAGGATTACAGGATAAATGTCTCATCCCACACAGGGCTGAGGGTCTGGCTTATGACTTGTGTGCGATGGATCCGGTCTTCAGGGATGAGGTCCTTGACTACAGCCTTCATTCGCTTCTTGTGGTCAGGGTGGGCTAGTTCACTCCTGGCCTCAATGCCCAGCAGGCAGTATGGGTCGCTGAACCCTGTGAGGGCAGAGGCGTGCAAGTCCCCATCGGCAGCAGTGGCTGCCACTTCTCCCATGGGACACTCCCCCATCCCCACTTACCACTGACATCTTTGCCTAAAATCCCCTTGGCTTCTTTCACAGTTGCCTTCAGGCAGAAAATTGGGCTCTGAAAGAATGAAAAAAATAATGATTGAGGTTAGGGGGGCAGCAGACCTGCAAGAAAAGATGGGGTTCCTGCAGGACCACACCCAGCCCAGGGCACCCCATACCCTGAGCTTGAACAGAGAGCTGGGAGCCTCTGCAGCCCCCCAATACCAGCCTGACGTGGGGACACCCTGGCTGTATCATCCCAGGGAGACACCATCTCGCTGCGTACCTCCAGTTCCTTGACCTGTTGCATGATGACTCTGTGCTCCTCCTCATCCATGCCAAAAGCCTGTTATGGACATCAGGGCTGGTAACAGATTCTGCCCTGGTGGCTGAAGAGTGTCCAGGGACTTCCCTCCACCCCCAGGACCCAGCTGCAGCTCAACCAGAGAGGAGCGGAGCAAAGAGCCTATCAGAAGGGCTGGGGACCAGCTGAAAGCTCTCAAGGGAGAGCCTTCTTCTCACTTGTCCTCAGCCTAAGATAATTATTTCTTCCTAAGGCTTGTATTTCCCAGCCATGAGCTGTCCCAGCCTTCTAGGTAGGTGCTGCTGCTACGTCTTCAAATAAGCTTGCTCAAAGCTCCCTCTGAGTGCTCCCCATCTCCTTTAGCCAGGAGGATGGATGTGTCAGGGGACAGGGTTTGGGGGCCTCACTAGAGAGCTAGGGACTCACCTTTTGCACATACATATAGAGCTCCTGGGAGTCCGCGATGTGGTGGTGCTCGGGCTTGCCCAGGCGGTGCTGGATGGTGTAGAGGACCTCCTCATAGAGCAGGACCAGCTGCAGGGGGAGCACCGACACCTCCGATGGGGAGCCAGCATGGGATTTCTCCCTGCATCCCTCACAATTAGCAGGGTGTCCCCTCACAGTCTTCTCACCACCTCCCTCCCAGCCCTGCCCAGTCACCACTGGCTGTCCCCGGGGAGCTGAGCCGTGCCCCCAGGCCCCAGCAGGGCTGCCACCCTCTCCACTGCCATCAAGGTGGGGCCATGCTCGTACCTCTCTCTTGGAGAATCGGTGGGACAGATCCATCTACAGAAAGAAGAGAAACAAAAGTTTCATGTCAGACAGGGCGGTTTCAGGAGGAAACCACAGCCAGGCAGGACAGGACAGCCAGGTTGGGGCAGCATCACCTGCAGCTCATTGTCACACTGTGACATCCCACAGATGCACTGTGGCAGAGGGACAATGTCTCACACCACCCTTCAGCAGGACAGCACAGCGGCTTCACCCTCAAGCTCTGTTAGTTGAGGTGAGCGCCATAAGGATGGCAGCAGCAGTTTGGGGTGACCACAGGAGGCTTTACAAGCACAGCCGCCCGCCTCAGCCCGTGGAGCCCAGCAGGACCAGGCTGGAAAGCAAACCAGCCAAGGCAGAGGGCGGGGGGAGGGGGGGAGGGCAAGGCGCAGTGAGGACCTGCAGGCTGGCCAAGGCGGCTGTGGGCAAGGAGATGACAAAGCCACCAGGATTTGTGACCTGAGGCCCTTTCCCAGAAAAAATCCGAGGGCAGCTGCAGCAATGCATTGCTGGCTGCTGAGGGCCCATTCCCCACTGAAGGATGACCAGCAACAGCATTTGCTTTCCAAAGGACAATTAAATTAAAACAATGTCAGAGAGCAAGGCACAGCCCAGCTCAGCTGGCACTCAGCCCCAGGGCTGGCCGAGCGGTGCTGCTGCCCCCACCCCAAATGTCACCTCCCATTCTTCCCAGCTCCACATGGGTCTGGCTGGGAAACCAAACCACTGCTGCCAAGAAAGCTCTTTTCCCTGGCAGACCCCAGCTCTCAACACATCCTCACACCCTGTTCCCTCTCTGACGTCGATGCCGAGCCCCTGCCATGTCTGCTCCTCTAACCACACTCTGGATTTGGCCACGACTGTGGCTGAGCCATTGCTGCTGCTGCGAAGCCTCACAAGTGACAGTGACTTTGCCACCACAGCGAGCCAAGCTGGGTGACACAGCGCCATCCGTTACGGCTCCCAAGTGCTGGAGCCTCCGGGAACACGATGGGGCAATACCAAAATATTCATAGAAATGTTTGAAACCAGTTCAGCCCTTCCCGTGCCAAGGGGTGAATTCTGCCCACAGCCCCAGCATTCCACTCAGCCAGAGACAGACAGATAGACGGACCAGCTCCACCTATGGGTCAGACCAGGCCCCGGAATCACCTTAGGATCCCCCTAATAGGAAAAAAACACCCTAAGCTGGAACATAACCATTTGCTTATAGCAGATCCAGGGCTGGTATAATCCCCGACCATCTGGACTAAAGTCAACTCTTCCACCCACAGCGAGTTTAACCCTCGAGTTGCTGCCCTCCCTCCTGCCTCCCTGTCTCCTCCTTTAGCCACTGTGTCTCCAAGCCCTGGTGCTGGGACGGCAGTGGCTCAGCAGCCCCTGTGGAAGGGGACTCTGCATCCAGAAGGGGCCCTGCCTGCTCCTGCCCAGGGCCCTTTGCTGCCTGCACTGATGCTCGGCCCCATCCCAAACAGGACTTTATTTCCCTGGTACCATTCTCTATCAGCAAGGCACAAGCATCTGCTCCTTACCCAGTAGTGAAGCAGCACGAGAGGGCAGGGGGATGAATCGCTGTGGATTTTTGGAGGGGGGGGTAGCTCCCTGTTGCTTCCTTCTGCCTTTGGGAATGGCTGCTGCGGGAGCCGCTTTGCACTCGCCCATACATGCACAGGACTGGTTAAGTTACAGCTGAGCCATCAGGACCTGTTTACTGCTGCTGATCCCCATGCCAAGACCCCAGCTCAAATACAGGAGTGGTGCTTAAATCCAGGTCTGGATACAGCCACCAGCACCCCCTCACTGGCAGCTGCAGCAGTGCCACTGTGGCGCGAGGCCAGCTTGGCTGCAGAGACAGTGGCACTTGGGAGGGAGGACAAGTGCTTGGGCAGGAGACATCACTAGGACAGATGACCCCAGGTGTCTGGCACCGGGGAATCATGCCCACGTGGCCCCAGAGGCATGCGGAGCTGCGGGTTTCATCGCCTCAGGGGCAGCTGCAGGGCCATCGTCTGTCCAGCCACCACAGAGGAAGTCGGTTGGGCTGGGTTGGGTTGGCAAAGAATGGGGCTTTAGGGGATCCACTGGCAGCACGGAACCCAGAGGCGCTGGAAGGCACCAGGAAGCTGCAGCCAAGCTAAGAGGAGACCCTCAGTGCTGGCGCAGAGCTGCAGCCGTGGTACCCCCATGCACAGCCCGCAAAGACGTGTTTGCATGGGTGCTCCCCCGACATCCCCACTCCTTGCTCACACTCATGAAGCATCCCGGCCAAGACAGGGACTCGGCCATGCTTCGCTAATTCCCCTTTTACAGCCTCAGCACTCAGCGCTGCACCCCGGGGTCTGCTGGGCACAGCCACCCTGACCCCCTCCCTGGGGCCATTGCACCCCGAGCACGCTCCCCAGTCCCACACACTCCACAGCTCCAAACATTCTCCCCAGCCCCACAAGGTCACAACCACCTACCTCGGGGCTCTCCTCCCAGGGGGGGGTCCCTGTGGGGGTCTCACGGGCAGCATCCATCTCAGGGGAGGCTCTGTGCGGGGCACGGGAGCGGCTGCTGCTCTGCCTGCCACTGCTGCCTCTCCCCCTCGCTCGCAAGCTCGGAGGAAACCACAGACCTTATCTCCCCATGGCCATTTTAACAACGGAAACGCACGCAGACCTCCTTCAAGAGCAGCACAGGGACGCAGAGGCCCTGGCCCCGCTTCCCACCACCCCATCCTGCTCAGGAGGCCCCTTGACAATGGGGGCTTTGTGGCATAGATGGTACGGGGGCTGAAGAAAGGTGCCATGTACAGTCCCTGCTGTCATTTATGAGGAATACATTAGAAGCAAGTAGACAGAAAATGTCCTGAGAGGGCAAAGCCCACCAGGAAAAGGGGATGATAGGGAGGATGGGTGGGGACAGCATGGGCTCCAATGTGTGTTAGGGCTCCATCATGCCCTTTGAGTGCAGATGGGGACCCTGCAGAAAGGAGAAGTCATCTTCAGCCCTGGAAGATGGAGGAGCTTTGAGATCTTATGCAAAACTTGCTGCAGAGTGGGAAGTCTCTGAGGGCCCTGGGCACGATGGATAAGGTTGGGCTGAGGACTGATGTGACTGGTGCAAGCCCTGGGGATGGTACCAGGAAAGGGAGCACGGCCTTTTTCCTGAATGGGCTGTCCAGGCAGATCTGGTTACTGAGAAAAAAAGCAGCAGGAAATGGAGTTAAGAACTTGTGCTTTACTGTCAGCTTTCATTCTTGTAAACACTTCATCTGATTGCAGCTCAAAGGCAGCTGCCTGCTGCAGATGAGCAGCAGTGCACACCCCTCCAAGATTGCTATCGAGATGCCTGTGCTGATGGCAAATGGGGATAGGGATGGGTGGGTGGCAGGGGGAGCGGCAGGAGATGGCCCAGGGAAGAGCTGGTTTTCTCTTGGGTGTCTAATGTACCTCCACGCACAGCCAAGAGCAGCCATGGCTCAGGAGGGGCTGCTGAGCAGTGCAGGTGTTCACTGCTCAGGACTTGCAGACTGGGGAAGGACGTCAGCCCACACTTGAGATGTGCAGGGGCTACTGAGGAGCCACAGACTCTGCTGAACAGAGCTGTGACCATGCCTGGTGCTGCATTCCCCAGCGAGGGAAGCTTTAGTCTTTCCAGCCTTCCTGTTTCTGTCCCCAGATGCTGCTGGAAGCTTCTGCTGCAGGACAGCAGGCGGAGAGACTCCATGCCGGGTTCAATGGTTCCGCGTAGCCTGTCAGGGATTTCTGCTTAATCCAAACAGGAAACCATGATGATGGAAACTGCGCTGGAAAAATTGTCCCCTTAACCACTGTAGGAGCATCACAAAGAGATGGCTCCAATGGTGCAGTGGTACCTGTGTGGTGCACCTGTGTTGCATGGGATCAAGTTAGGGCTGCAGGAGTGCCCCTGCTAGAGGGCAGGAGGGAGGCAGCCAGCCCCTTGCAATCATCTAGTGCCTTAATTAAGGCAGGGTGCACTGTTCTAGCTGCTTCAGGAGAGGCACAACTTCCCTTTGCCTTGAAACCCTGAAAGAGCAGGTTGCATTGGCAAAAGGGCATCCCTGAAGGTGAGGAACTGGGGGAAGGAGAAAGGACTCCCCTAGTGTTGGCAGTGGGTCAAGGTGAGGTCAGGCTTTCTCTATCTGGGTGAGTCAGCACAGTGGACTGTGAGGGGCTGCACAGCACTCACACAGTGAAGCTGCCAGAGACAGGGGGCTGCAAGCTCATCTGCAGAATAAAAACCCAGAGATGCAGTGAGACAATGAAAAGCCAAAATCCATCCCTGCTCTCACAGCAATCCTTCAGCCTCATCCCCTGAGGTCTGAAAACAGCTGCCTGTTACACTTCAGCTCTCTCCCATGACAAGCAGGCTCTGTTGTAACCATCCTGCAGTAGCACTGCTGAATGGGGCTTCAGCATCACTTCTCCTCTGCTCCCCAGTTTGGCGATGGAGCTGCCTTTTTGCCCTGCGCCCACTCAGAGTGCCTATCCCCTTCACTGGCAGAGATGGTCAAGGTTCTTGCCCAGCCCTGCCTGTAGCCAGCGCAGTCTTTGTTTGACCTTGCGCAAACAGTTCAAAGGCATCTCCTCCCTACACAGAGGGGTTGGTTCCATTCTGCATCTCTCTCCCTTGACACACAAAAATGCTGCTTATCAATCTGGGACATTAGTGCTGTGCTCCACTGCAAATTGTTGTCAGTGGGGACCAGAGATGTAAAGTGCACAATGGCATTTGAAAATGATTGCCGTCGTCTTTGCTTTTAGCTTTGATTGCAAAAGCAAGATCTGGCCGAGCAAAGAGCAACCGCAGAGATAAGGGCAGGACATGGACACAGCATCCCCGAGCTGTTCACACCTTTCTGCTCCTTGCCAACAAAAAAATAACCTCAATCAGCACAGAAAGAAAAACTGCTAAGAGCTTAGTGAAACCTCAAATCCCCCTCCCTTCTCCTTCTGATGCTGAAAAAATAAAACCTCCTGCCGCTATCAATATCACTAAGCCTGGGGCAATCAATCATTCCCCAACCCATGGCTGCACCAGGGCTTTGAGGATTTTACAAAACAACTTTAGCTTCAGTGTGTCAGTTAAAAAGCACTTCCCCCAGAAGCTAGCCAGTCGGTCACCACGCTGCTTGGGCCGGAGATGCTCAGGCACAGCCCAGCCTAGTGGGCAGCCCACAGCCCTGCCAGCAGCCAGCACAGTCCTTAGGGTAGGTCTCTGGGCTCGCTGTGGGCTTTGGGCCTCTCTGTGTGTAAAGGAAGAGTTATTCAGTGATCCTGTTTCAAAACAGCAAGAATCATCTTCTCCCCTGGGTTTTTACCAGCAGCCTCCTGCTTCACAAAACACCAGTGACAAAAAACACTGAGCTCACACATCCCATTCTATTTGCACCTTGAATTACGCCTCATCTGGGAAACAACAAAACCCTGAAAGCAGTTCCAGCAGCAGCAGAGATTTCTGGTTAGTAGACACAATCCCAATAAATTCCATGTCCCAAACCTGCAGGACAACTAGCCAGGACCTTGCAAAGCATCCCAGACACCCCATGCTAGGAGTTAAAGGATGTTGTTTTCTGAAGGGAGAGAGTCAGTATTCCATAAGTAGCCTTCTCTCTGCACATCAATCTGCTCCACAAAGCAGCCAGAAGCACACCCCACATATACGCACGATGTAGAGGGAGTGCGATACAGAGTAAATCCCTCCATTCCTCTTCAGAACAACTCATCCAAAAGGAAATCCCCATTCTGCACAGGCTACAGAGCTACACCCCTGGTGGGTTCCAGGCAGCCCCCAGTGTAAATGAAGCCCACAGTTCACTCTTGCATTGGATTGCAGGTGCTGCTGAGAACAGGCCTCAAAGAACAAGAGTCATCCCCCTTTATAAAGGAAAAACGGGCACTCTACAAGAGCTGAGAACAGTTCATCTCCCTACCTCTTGGCTGGGTGGTCCTGGAGCCGCAGTCTGCCCTCACCCTTACCTTGATCTCTTGTCTGGAAATGGGCAAGTAGTAAAAAAAAATTGATTGCAACATGTCCCTCCCTCACTTCTCCTTTTAAACACGGGATCCAATGACTCTGCAGAACTGGGCTGTGCCTGCCAGAGTTGGGCAAGGAGTACAGGAAAAGCACAAGGTGGAGGAGGGGAAGGTGCTTTCAAAATGAGATCAGGGATGGTCCCGCTGCCCCTCATCAGGGCTGCCTGGCTGGGCATCCCCCAGGGACTGCCGGGTGCTGTGTGCTCTGGGAGCAGCATTTCACTCCTGGGAGAGATGTCAGTCATTTTCCCCTTGTTTTACTACTGGGCCTTCCAATTATTTCTGCCCCAATCCCACCTCTTCCTTTCCACAGGCTCTCCTGGGCACTTTGAGTACACCCAGCAGAAATCAATGGTACTTGGGAAGGATGCAGGGGTGACAGCATCCCCACTCCCATCCTGTTTAGGACACCATGAAAGGATGTCAAGGTAAGTCCTGTCCTTCCAGGAAGAGCGAAGGGGACTTCCCGCTGCCCTCAAAGGGGCAGGGTGGTTTTGAAAGCTGCGTATCTCCCAGGAGCCCTGGGCAGGAGCGAGGGTTTGGCACGAGACCTCCAGCTCCATGGCTGGGGTGTGTGAGGATGACTCTGGCTGTGTGGCCCGCGCAATGGTCAGCACCCCAGACACAAGGGGATCTCAGCAGCCCCCCTTGGCCCCTCTGGAGAAAACACTGCTGCAACGCCAAGCTCTGCGCAAAGCCACTCTTAGCTCCCCGGGAGCTCAAAGGAGAAAGCATGGTGTGTCCTGCCCACCCCAATTCTGCTTCCCTCTTGTCCCCTTGGAACCCAGGGCTGGCACCAACCTGACTCAAATGCTGTGCCTGTCTCCCCACATAGCAGCACGGGGTGGGGGGAGTGCACAGCCCTCTAGCAGCCTGCCTTGTCCTTCAGGAGGTCACTAACTTCACGTATTGACCTGGATGCTATTTGTTTGGCCTCATGACAGCTTTAAAACATTTTCTCCATCATCGTCATGTGCTATGCATATGCAGTAAATATTTCATCTGCCTCCCTCTCCTAGGGAGATGGATTCAGTGTCAGCAACTAGATTTACCCTCCCCTTGGGGCCAGGGCAGCAGCTCCCCATGCAGGGACAGGAGAGCAGGGGACACAAATGTAAAGGTCATTTCATCTGCTGGTTTGAGGCATTGAGTTCAGAGTAGCAGGACTTACAGCATGTACTTGAGCCAAGGAGGGATCAGGGAGGGTGCCCATGGAGGTGCTGTAACTCGGGGCTGACACTGGTACCAGCCATGCCCCATGTGCATGTTAAGCACCTTGGTGCCTGTCCTGGGGCACACATGCAAGCTACTGATCAGCTCCAGCACCACAACGGGCCCTCCCCGGCTTTCCCACCACCACCACCTCTCCCACATGCCCATCAAAGCTTCTGAGGAGCCAACGAAATCCTGTGGAGCCACATGCAGGGAAGACAGGAGGAGGCTGCAGGGCTGAACACCCGCCCTCCTCAGATCCCAGAAAGGTATGACAAAAAACGGAACACTATTGCAGCCGAAACATGCAGCAGGGAGGGTGACTGTTCCAGCCAGAGCCCAGCCCTTACAGAGTGAAGTACACGGAGGAGGAGGAAACACCAGACTTGAGCAAGCGAAAGGAAAGGTTTAGAAAGGCAGGATTTGCTGAACTGAGCTCACAAGTGGAGCCCAAACCAATACCTTTGGCTCCGGTATCCGGAGGCTGTAGGAATGTGTGGGGAATGGCAGATGGGTGGCTGGGAGGATGCAGCAGCAATGGATCCCAGTCTGTTTACACCCTGAGGCACGAGCCCCAGCAGCCTCCGTGGGTCTTTTCACACCCTGCCGTGGCCTCTCTCGGTGGCACAGTGACAGCCCTTGAGCAAGGAGGGTGCTGAAGTACCAGTTTCCAGTTCAGTCTCATGATGGCAGCTCCTGCTGCTGACTCACACAGGAGAGCAGATGGGTAACACCTGGTGTGGCTGCAAAGGAAACCCTTGCCCAAAATGAAGATCTCTGCCCTGCGTGTCCCAGTATTTCATACCAAACCACAAACTCCCACATTTGTCACTAGGCCACACTTGTACAGTTTTACACCTGGAACAACCTCTGGGTCACAGCCTGGCTTAGCAAAACCCATCTCCTAACATCAACCTGGCAGTCATTTACAGCTGGAGGTGCCTGTGACACAACTACATCGGCCACCGTGAGCTTCTCACCGGTGAGGGCTGGCTCTGCTCCCAGCTTCTCTGGGAACAGCTGGGTCCAAATTTCACCCCAAATTTTGCCTGATGCCACCTCCAGCAGTGCTCATGAAGGCAGCCAGCACTGCAAGTTCATAAATCACAGTGGCCATCAGGCAGCAGAGGTGCAGTTTGACTGAGAGCAGCGGGCAGTCCTTGTGCTCCCTGAACAAATGCACACACAGGTACAGGGCAGGGGATGCCAGCCAGGCTGGGATAACCACAGACCCTACAGCCACCCAGCACATCCCACAACTACTGCTGCAAAATAATGGTTTGGCTTAATTGTTTCTTAGAAACGGTTGCACAAAGCAGGAGTGGCCAAGGTAAAATCTGGGCCGGCTGATGTGGAGAAGGAGAGCAGCTCTGTTTCTTCCTCCTGCTGGAGGCATTCCAGGGCAGGAAGCCACTTGCAGGGTCAAGAGACCTTCCCCAGCCCTATGGTCTCAGCAGGACTCTGGGGGCTGACAGCAGGGAAGCTGTAAGCAGTACTTGCAGTTCCGGCAGAAACAGGTTGTTTGCATAAGATCTCAAAGCAGTTTAGAAACACCCAATTACACCACACTCCCAGGGAAATGGGCCCTGTCTTCAGAGAGGTGACGCAGGCACAAGGCACAGTGAGCAGCTCCTCAAACCAAGAGCCCAAGTTGGATTGAGAAGACAGAGCAGAAGCAAGCTGGAGAACACACTGTCCTGCTTTAATATTTAAAACCTTCTGCGTGGGCAGCAGGATCAGCTGACCCTTCTACCTTCTCCACGTCCTTTCCAAAGCAGAGTGCAGCTCCCTGTTTCCCACCAGGGAGATGGCAGTGAGTGCTGAGCACCTAAGCCAGATCTGGATTTTCAGGCTTTAACGAGTGAAGCAGGGATTCTCACCAGCATCTGTGGCCAAAACCTATGCCCTCCCGATCCCTGCTGCTCCGCTCAACCAAAGCTGCTGATCTAGCTCACCAATACCCATGTTGAGAAGAGAATATTTCATTTATTTCAGCCTGACTCATCCTTCCAACATATTTTCCTTTTTCCAGGCAGCAAAGCTCACGGTCTCTGTGGATCTTACCAGTTGCTCAGACTAGCGGAAGAGACACTCAGCTTGAATCGTGGAGCCAAGTCCTCAGCAGAGCAGATATCGGAATGTTCCTTCCCTCATGCACGCTTGGTTGGGGGAAGATTTTAAAAACTCATAGGTTTGTGCTGATTGTTGGCGTGAGAGCTGCACAGTGAGTGGTGCTGGGCAGGAGACCTGGAAACTTCGTGCAGTCTGTGTTTTCTAGGATAATCTGCTTGGGAGCAGAAGGTAACTGGGAGAGAGCCATTTTAAAACCAAACAGAGCATGGAACTGTTTCTGCAGCATCTCCCAGCTGGACTGATGTGATGCAGTAAACCTTGATCTGAAGTAATTTAATTCACAAACGAGGATTTATTGGGCTCCTACTGGGCTGTAATATTTTATCTCTTAATGCTTTTCTCCTTTTTTGCTACAGAAAACAAACCCAAGTGCTCCAGCCAGCCTTACAAAGAGCCATGCGGGAGGAGGGCGTGAGCCAAGTGATGGAGGAAGAGCATGGAACTGGGAACACATTTACTCCAAATGATCAGAGAGTTCAAGAGAACACAGCTACTCACAGCTTGGAACACGAACGAAGCCAAGCAAGGTTTGGCCATCACCTGCAGAACAGATTCTGTGTAACTCCTGTTTGACAAACATCTGCAACCTGAGGGACTCGCCCAATCCCAGCAGCTACAAGGGGCAGATCCCGTGTGGAATGCCGCCTCTCCTGCCGCACCGCACCGGACTATACCCACACGCCTAATTCTGCTCACTCAAGAGGAGGAATGGCTCTCACACTGCTGCTGGAGCACACCCACGAAGAGCTCTTCATGTTGCTGGAGAAACTACTCCCTGTTTTTTTCAGGGACAGGAGCTGCCAGGTGGAACCCAGCACCCAAAAGTTCAGCCTAACTGAGCACAACCACTCAGGCATCTTGGCACACTTTAAAGAAAGAAGAAAAGGTAAAATTATGGACCCCTCCTAAGTACAGACAGATTTCAGAGGTGACAACTACACTGCATCTCTCAAATACTTCTAGCAATAGGCTGCAACTTCCACAAGGACAACTGGTCCTGAAAAACCACCTGGGTAACACATTTGGGGGTAGCATGTTAAGCAGCTGCCTCATGGTTTGCAACAGGAATTGTGAAATGGGCATTTGCTAAAAGATTTTAGCATCTTATTCTCATTTCAGTCAGTCAAGAGAAATCAAGTGACTAATGTCACCAATGAGTAGCCAAGAACAAAATCCAAGTGATTTTGCTGTTGTTTAATACTCCATCTTCCCATCCAAAGCTCCTAAACCACCACCAAGCTTGCCCACTCACTCACAAACGCACAAAATTAGAGTTTTGAGTTGATTTACTTCACAGTCTCGGCAAAACAAATCTGCATTCAAGTCATTTCATGTTAATATATTAATCAAACATTTTCAAAATAAATATTTTTTTAAATAATCATTTCTTTACATCACTGCAGTAGCAATTCTAGAAAAGTCAGTGCACGGACAGCAGCAATTTGATTAATCAGCTAGACTCAAAACGAAAGAAAAGGTGGACCTTTTTTCTCTCCAAGCAGGCTGCATGCAGCAAGTCTCAGGAGTTTCCTAGCACACCATCTTTCCTCACACTTGCTGGGAAGGATTCTCTCTCACAGATGCCGTCAGAATTCAGTCAAGTCTGGTTTGTGCAAAGCTTTGTACAATACAAAGTTTTACAACTGGGTTACTGATGGTCCTGCAGAGGTTCTGTGAGCTGGAGTCACTGCTAATGATGGATCAATGGATCAATGCTACAGAAGGAAAATGCTTGAACCCTCAGTCCAAAGAACTCACGTTCAAGTTACTGGGAAGTAAATTCACAGCTGACCCAGGAACACTAACAGCATTAAACAACATTCAAAGGAGCAGCTCAGTCCTATCTAACAGCTTATTCCAACATTTTGCACATTCTCCCAAGTGCTTCTAGGGCAGAAGTAAAGCAACTATCTTCTCTCCATTAGCTATTAATTCACCAGTTAAACCACAGCAGTAAGATGCTTTACTGGCCAACAAACTTGTGTTACAGCAGAGGAAAACAAAAAGTGCATTATAGACTGGAAAGAGAACGTTCAAGGACTTGGTGATCTCAAGCCCAAGTATTGAAATGGAAAGAAGAGACGAGGATTTAGTGTTCCCATGTGATCTGTAACTGGTTAGAGGCTACTGATCAGCCTGGTAAAGAGCAGTATGATTTCTGAAGAAGAGAAGCTCGTCAGCATCATCACACTGCGCTGCAGGGGACATGGAGAGTTATTTACTAGAATTGTCAGGAGTGAACTCGCTAAGCACAAGAAAGTTTAACAGGTATCTGAAAAATGTAATAGGTATCCATTTCCCTTGTGATCCCAAAGGTTCCCTTTGAAGCCCTTTGTCAGCAGCAAAGGAAAAGACAAGTGTGATGCTCTGGGTTGAGAGGAATATCCAGAGACACTCCTGTGCCCAGAGGTGCTCCTGGCTGCACACTAAGGTAAATTCAAGACACCCCCACCCCCTTCAGGAGCCTTGTTTCCATATTATGAGCATATTAATTATCAGTTTGGAGCAGTTCCTTACTCTAAAGAGGTACCAAAAGAAATGGACTTAAGTGAAACAATTACAAATTAAGAGAAACTCCAGTTCTAGTCATGTCACACACAGGGAAAAGGGAATCCTGGAGCAGAAGAGCAAACCCTCAGAACTACAAGGTAACCTGGGCTGCAGAAATCTCACCCCCTTACTCTGCACGTAGCTACCATGAGAGCCCATGGGATCTGCGTGCCATGGGGGAAGGTTCTGCTCGCCTGTGCTATGGACCATGCTCCAGGATTCTGCCAAAATGGGAAGTCAGAGAGTAATGAGTTGTGGAGATGTTCTCTGCCAGTTTATTGGGTTTTCTTGTCCTCTGGTGGGAAGTATGGAGGAGGGGGTGGCTGGTCCTGGAATAGAGGCAATAAAAGAATATTAGTTCATGGGCAAGGGGAAAAAACAACGACAGAAAACCAAAATCAATTCAGACAGACTTTGCTGTGTCACTCAGGAAAAGAACTGCTAATACAATACAGCACTTCTAAACCCTTCCTACTCATACATGATTCTGACTCTCTTACAAATAGGAAATCTTTGTGGAAACTCAGTTTTGCAAACACCAGTTTACTTGATGGAAACATGGACTTCTTTTTGCAGGAAGCAGACACTTTTACTGACACTGCAGACCTACAATGATGCAGGAACTCACCGTGGGCATGTAGACATTGTGCGGGTTGCCTGGGTTGTAGTAAGCACTGGCAGCGGCTTCGGCAGCCTTTGCCTCAGCTGTCACAGACAGAGAAATTACAGATCTGGTGACTAAAATGGGCTAGAAACAGATTTCACCATCAATTTCTTCTTATTCATCTAACAGAGCAAGACAATCACAACAGGAGAATTGCAAGCTGTATTTTTTCTGCCACAACAAGAATAAATCTGGCTTCAAAATATCTGCTAATGGTCACCACCCTGGAGAGAATCAGGCCGGTCTCCAGACTGAGATTACACAGTTGGAGCTTAGGGAAGCTCCCTCATCCCTTTCCGAAACAATCTTAACTTCTAAATTGATTCTGAGTTCCCCAGGAGATAACAGACAAGAAACAACATCTGTTTCATGGGTGACAAAAACACTGTCAGATAATTCCCCTGAACACAGTTCCTACCTGCGGGAGTGGCTGGCAGGTCCGGGCCACTGGCAGGGGGTTCCATAGGCCCTGGGTACGGCGGGGGCGGAAGGTGCATGTAACCCACATCCCCATCCGCCACAGGGGGGCCAGGGTAGAATTCTGCCAGGGAGGAAAAAACACAGCAAGAAACTTCACTCCTTTGGGCAGGTCACAGCACACAGCCAAAACAAGCCAAAGGCCAGTATAATGCAGCTCAGAGACAGAAGCTGCACAAGGCATCAGAAAAAATCCAAAATGCTACATGAAGTTTGTGTTTCTTCCCCCCTTTACTTAACTCTTGCTAACTAGAATAATTGCCAAACTCAATTCCCAGACTCACCAGGTGGAGGTGGTGCGTACGGATAGCCACCGTTAGCTGCAGGTGGTGCAAAAGCATAGGATCCATTTGACATGTAGGAATAGCCATAAGCTCCATTGGGTATTTCACCTCTGGAGACTGGAAAAGGAAACACAAAGCTGACATCAAAATATCAAGCCTCCACCAAATGCAGGCAAAGACCTCCAACAAACTGAAAGAATCCTTATATGAAAGCTCTATCCCAGTAAATCTGTTCAATGGATGCAAAAAAAGTATTTTTCAAAGCAAGCAAGTTCCAGACACAGCCCGAAACTTGAATCCAACCTGTTGCAACCTAAAACTGCCTCTGCTGCAAGATGTAGGCAAGGGCTCCTGAAACCACAAAACTGTCTGGCAGACACTACCTGACTCCCATACCTTGAGATGCCACCTGCAGCATGCGCTGCCCAAACTCGATAGCACCACCAGCGGAAAAAGTCATCCTGAATGTGGCAGATCCTTCCCAGCCACCTGCAGGGAGGAAATACAGAATTCAGAAGCAAGGAGAAGCCATTTTGACATTATTTAGCTTTCATGTTTTATCTACAGATGCCCTGTATATAATTCTTTGAAGAGCTTATCCCAAATATCCAAGGAAAAAAAGCATATCATGTGGCAGAATTACCCTATTATCATAAAAATTCAGTTGGGGCAGGATTTTCAAGTCAAGACACCTGAAGAAAATACCCCAATGAGTGAGACATTTGAAAGCTTTCTCAAGTTGTGCCTGTTTCCATACCAGCTGCTGTCAGACCAAGCTACCAGGAGCTCTGGATTTGCTCTAGCTTTGTATAAGATTAGTACATAAGACAGGGATTTTGTTAATCCCGTTTGCTAAAAAGCCTTTGCAACTATACCTAACTGTCAGCTATAAATTAGTTTGGGAGTTTGAGTGCCCACTGAAGCAAAGAGCTTAGTGAAAAACACAGCCCATATAAATCCATTAGAGTCCATTGAAGATATTTCAAGTCAAGACAATAACAATAAAAAGAAAAAAAAAAATCAGTGACATCTCATATTACAGACTAAAAAAGAAAAGCACACACAGCCCAGAGTCCCAACAAGGCATCAAAGCAGAAGCTGTGTCAGTGCTGAAACAGGGACATGCAGATTAAAGAGCCTTTTGAGCTAAACCAGACTCTCATGGCTGTTTATGAAACATCCTCATAGAAGAGTCGGCCTCTGGGGAAAACTCTCAAAGATGTGGCTAAAGTTGTCTGCTTTTCACACAGTTTAGTTTGTCGGTACTGCTCAAGCCGCTCTCATGCTGGTTTCAGGATTATAGAGTGAAGTCTCCCGCACACAGCGCTGTGATTTCAGTGTCACAACTAACAGACTAAAGAGAGCTGGGCATGAAAAACAGCTTACTGAATCCTGTGCCTTTGGTAAAAAAGGGAAGCATAAGACAGTGATTATAAAAAAATCAGAGAGCAGACAAGGGGAATAATTTCAGCTGTTAATTTCAAAGAAAAAAACACATTTTGGCAATTCTGTAAGAACCCATCTGGCCAATGTCCAGTCACACTGGACACTTCCTTTGCTACAAATCATGTGGCTGAACCAAGATACAGGTCATACATCTGTACCATACGTACCTCCTGGCTCTGCCTTCACTGTACCCTTGATGTAATTTGCTCCAAAGACAGGCTGCTTAATCTCACAGTCTTTCAACAAATAAAAGGGCATCACAAAAGACTGCATAGCATCCTTCCCCTTTGAAACAAAGATAACCTGAAAAGAAAATAACATTACAAAGGGCATTTAAAACAGAGGAAATACAGCCCCGATTTAAGAAGAGACTTTTTGATGGACTGAAACTCCCTCTCACATGTGAAGCTCCTTTTCTACAAGCCAAAAGCTACACAGCACAGTCCCGAGGATAAACTGAAGCTTCACAGCAATAACATCTTACAGGAAGACTACCTTGCTCACATATCAGTCCCCCCAGGTTCTAGAGAACTCACTGCTCCACAGCTATGATTTAGTAGCTACACTTTTGCATTCAGCATTTCCAGACCATGGTTAATTTCACATCTTGAAGATGTTTGATGGGCTAAACAAGCTGTCTGTGTAAGAACTAATCAGATTTATTATCTTTTGACAAATAGATAGGATAAGTAATGAATTCATAATGCTCCGTGGAGGGAGAGGATGAGCCATGCTTCAAAGGGGTAGTAGGTTATCCTGACTTTCATGCATTGAGGACATTTAAATACAGAATTGCAAAGAGCTCTTATCTCCTTACACAAGATAAAGCCTTTTACTACTTACTCGGTAGGGAGTCAAGAAAACACTCCCTTTCTTGGTACCTTTGAAGGCATCTGGCATAGGTTCAATATCGCTGAAGGTAATTTCTACGTGATCATAGGTCATCAAAACGCTGCAAACAAATGAGAGAACAGATGTGGTGTTAGAGCCTTATAACCTGAGGCAGAAGTGAAACACCCATCAGTTCAGAGACCTACCAATACGGCCTTTGACCCCAGACAGGCTCAGCACACAAGTCAGTCTGACTTGCTTTTTCTCCCCCCCTCTCTTGGCAGTAGCAACTTAAGCAGCACTTGCCGCTTGTTCTCAGCACTGCGTTCCCTCCTCATGTGTTGGCACAGCTACCACTGTCTGCATCTCCAGGCACTGAATCTACTCAACTGAACCGATCAAGATCTCAAGAAATAAAGACACATGTAATTTTTTAAAGTTATGTTGCATTTGTGCTGGATCAGTTCCATAATTTGGCTCACCACAAGTAGCACAGGAGAGGAAAGGCTGCTGAAGCAGGAATGGCTGAGGCAACCCGGCTGTTGAAGGTCTAACCATGGCTGTCCCTGTCACTAAAATGCGACTAAGAGCAACTCCCCTTCCTTGTCACTACACTTCATTAACCCACGTTTGTCTGCACTGACTCCTTAGTTCTCAATTAGAAACTGATCTGAATAAAACCCACGCAACACCCTGCAGCGGGTAACCTGCATTAACATAACAGCATCCACATTACGGACTCTAATCCCTAAAGCTGGAAAAACCTCCACCACCGCTATCTTTGCCAGCTAGCGTGTTACCACCCTCTGCCTTTCCCTTCTGCCAGCAAGGACCTGTCTCTTCAGGAAAAGCTCTAGAAAGGCAGCAGTGCCAGTAGCTCCGTTTGGCTGACCCATGGGCAGCCACCACGGGCAGCCGTGTGAGAGGCAGCCCCTAATCCAAGGCAGGCTGACAACCAGGAACAGCAACGCATGATGCTGCCGCAGTGGTTTGTTTTAGTGAACACAAGTTTAAGCCGCAGAGTTGATATTACTGAATTCTTCTAGGAAGAATCACATCCCAGATGGAAGTCAGGCATACAATTCCGACACCAATGTTTAACTGGTCTGATGGAAAGAAGCCCTGAAGAATGAACTGCTTCTTTATCACAAAGCAGGTGACTGCTGTGTCAGAACCAGAGCACTATCACACTGGCAGACACTGAGAGCGAGGACAGCCCACTGCCATGCAGACAGACGCAGCTCTGTGGAGGCTTTCTGTTTCCATGGTTATTGCCCAGCACCTTTTTCCTACACTGTTGCTGTTTCCCAACACGTGGAGCGGGTGTGTGCAAGAAACCCTGCTAACGAAATCGGGCAGGCAGCCTAACCCTTACAGTCGGGGAGCTGCTGAACAGAGATACAACTGGATGGGGGCAGGGTCCAGGCAGGGTCTCATGAGAGCAGAGCTGGTCCCCCTGATTTGGATGCAGCCTAGGATACAGTTGGTTTTTGGGGCTGCAAGCACACGTTCAGATTTTCATCCCCCAACACCCCCAGGTCCTTCTCGGCAGGGCTGCTCTCCATCCTTTCATCCCCCAGCCTGTATCGATAACAGGGGCTGCCCCGGTCCCTGCGTCCTGGCTCTCCTGCAGCACCGAGTGAAGGACGAAGCTTAGGCGTGGGCCAGAATCACCTGGCTGGGGGCTGAGCTCTGCCAGCCCGCACCGAGCCCGCGGGGGGAGAGGCTGGGGACAGCAGGGAGTGCCAGCAGCGAGTGCCAGTAGCAGGCGGGCGGGGGCAGCCGGGGGTTACAAGCAGAGGGCAGCAAGCAAGAAAAAAGGGCAGGCAGGGGGAAGCAGGAAGGGGAGCAGGCAAGGGGGGCTGTGGAGAGGAACGGGGGGCAGAGTGGCTGAGTCCCAGGGAGATGCGGGGATCGGGGGTACCTCCAGTCCCCACCCCGCAGAGAGGAAAGGGGAGGGCGAGCACAGCCACACCGGCACCCAGAGGTTTAAGCCACCCCCCCTACCCCCCTCCAAACGCTCCCCCTGAGGGGGAACAGCAGGCAGGGACGCAGCTCCCCTTCAGCCCCCGGGTGACTGCGGTCAGAGGAAGGGGAGAGCGGCGCTGGCCCCTCACCTCTCGCTGTTGTTAACGATGACGCCGCCGCCCTCCGAGTGGTTCCTGTTCAGCGCCATTGCCACCGCCTCCCTCTGCAGAGCCCCACGCGCTCTGCGCCTGCGCGGCCGCGCCGCGTGACGTCATCGCGGCCGCGCGAGATGTGCCAGGAGTTGTAGTCTCCGGGCCGGTTCCTTAGACACTCTCTGCCCGTCACTGCATGCGCGCGAGGCATGCTGGGAGTTGTAGTCCCCGGGGCCGGCGTCATGATACCCCCTCATGGTATCATGGCGGCCGGCCTGGGGGCTGCCCTGTTTGAGTGATGCTTCCAACCCACTCTGCCCCAAACTGACTCCCCAGCCATCAGTCTTCACCTCCATCACCCCTCAAAGCCCTGGGGCAGCAGGCTCACCCGGTGTTGGAAGATGCTGTGCCCCAGCCTGAGCACCCTCGAGGAGCACCCCCAGCTCCACCACAATTTGTAATCAGTATTAATTCACTGATCTCAAGCCAGCTTGGGTTTTATTAAGCTTCCCCAGTTTTCTAATACATAAGAGTAGGGGTAACCCAAAGAGCCACCCTCCTTTTTGGGAGAGCTCTCACACATGTTTATAAACCCATTAATCACCACTTACGTGTCCTGCTGACCATATATAATAAAATTATTTCAGTTATTTAGAGCCTGCCTGTTTTTCTGCTCACAGGGGCTTTCCAGCATTGCTCACAGAGCTCCCCAGCAGCATTCACAGCAACATCTTCTTGTAAGCCCCTGTATTTTGCTGCAGTTTACATCTCATTTTTCATCCTGAAGACTTTCCTGGCTGGCTCAGTAGCGGGTGAAACATTGTCCCTCAGAGACTGTGAAGTTCTGCATGCAAGAAGGAGCCATTTGCACATCCCGTGCAAATACAACTGATTTTAATGCTGTTTGGCAGGCTCTCCCAGAGAAAAGCCCAGAATTAAGTGAAATGGAGACAATATAGGACTTCCAGTAGGCGGAACTCAGATATTCTATAGAGCAGAATAAAAATCATCCCAACTGTGCCATGGCACTGCACATAAAGAAGGCCACTCTTTCAAGCAGCGAAGACGCTTGCTGTGTTTCCCACAAATTTGCATTTCACATTTGATGCACATTTTGTGTTTCACACACTGGCAAACAGATTTTTAAGTCAAATATGGACTGCTCTCCATGCTGGAATTGACCACATCCTAAAATCAACCCTTTATATTGGAGAGTGTGTTAAATTGGCAGGACTAACCTGTCAGCCTGTAAACAAGTCAGAATCCTGTCTGTCAAGAGGGAATGTGAAAACAGGAAAATACCTCTGGCATTTCAGAGCCACTCTAAGGTTACAGTTCCCTGCCTCCAGGTGCACAAACAGGAGGAACTTTTAAACAATTAACAATTGCATAATTGCATTAAAAACTGGAGCCATGCACAGGTAATCAACTGTTTTGAAGGGTTCCTTATATCAATAACTGACAATTGTATTTCAATAATACACAAATAAATCTGAAGAGAATATATTACCCTAAATTATATCTTTTCAAACCCTAAATTATATTTTTATATGGATTTTAGCTCTTCCCTGAAGGGTTTGCAGCCTGCCCCTGTCTGAGTGCCTGAGAAACAGATGGGGTGCAGGGGGGGAAGCAAAAAAATTACATAATGGAAACCAGATTTAAATAAACACAGTAACATCATCTGTATGGTTCTTGGCAAGAAAAGAGCAAGTCTGTGGTTTTCATATCCATGTTTTTCAATAAACTGTAAGTTTCCCTTTTAAGAAGTGGTTATAACAAACAGTCATGATTCCTCTCCTATTAAAGTCAGTAGCCACCACCCACTCGGCTTCCACCAAAGCACCCAGCTGAAGTATTGCTGCCTTACATGAACTAAAACTTGCCCAATAATGTTTTTCTACTAACTCCCGCCAATATTTGGTATTAAGAAATTCAGCCTCCATTTAAAAAATGTACCAGTGTGAGTGCCAGCATGTGTGGGAAGCTCTAGACCTCCTCGTCACATAGAAAACTCTGGAAATTTATACTCTAAAGACTGAAAAATCTAAGGAAAAAGTGCCTCATCTGTTCATCGTTTTTATTTCTAAGCTGAGGACTGAAGCAGAAGACAGCACAGAGACAATTCATTGTTTTGAATTGTCCAGGACTAACAATATTGTTATAGGATTCTTCCACTTCTTTTTCAGTGCAGCAGTAAAAAATATGTAATTGGCACAATTCCCCTAGACACACTTGGAAAATAAAATCTGTATTATTTTACGGCAGATGTACAGGACACATTAAAATAAACACAAGATAATAGGAGAGCTCTAATGAGCTCTATTTAAAGGAAAGATGACCCAGAGCGATGTCTGTATAATATTTAATGGCAAATAATAGTCTCTAATATAATTATATTATTGTTACAGTTTTTTCACCCACTGTAAAATACTCCAGAAACTATATTTTTAAAATCCTAATTAAAAAGACAAACACTCTGTGGAGAAATAACTCGAGGGGTGTGTAAATTGCCAGTGCAATCCATCCATCTAAAGTCATTCCACAATACATTTACCCTTTGTTTGCAGCAAAATCAGTGACTGATATGGCCATATGGCACATTTCCTAATCATTCCAGTTTACATCCCGAAGTACTGGCAACACAGAGCGAGCTCTGATCCAACACCCCAGGGGATTGTTCCCATCTTAAATGGGTCAGAATTTGTTTTATGCCCTAAACCATGAGGATTTCTGTAGCTTCCAGACAGGATAAAAGCAAGCAGCAGGAAAGAGAGAGTTGGGTAGCACTTCCCAACTGCATCCCTTCTCCAGAAGCCCCCAAAACCCTCAGCATCCCAGCTCTCAGGGCAGAGGGGAATTAAAGCAGCAACACAACCAGAAACAAAGCCTGAACAGCAAACGTGTCCTCTTGAGCTGCTTCCCATGGGGTTACATGATGCAAAGCGAAAGGCACAGGATCCCACCGAACCATCCCAGACAGGAGTTCACACAGTTGTGTCTGCATTGAGCAACACGGAGGGGCTGCGAGCTGGAGCACGGATTTCCCCATGGAGCAATCAATCCACCTACGGTGAAACAAAATGGGGCAGCGGCCCAGATCTGCTGTATTTACTCTGGCAAAACTCCTTGCTGCAAATGATGGGAGTTTTGCCTGAATAAAGGAGATTTAGGGCCCAGACAGAGCCAAGATGGGAGCCCACATGTGAGATCTCTTCCTGCAGGCGTGCAGCAGGAACCAAGGTCACCTACCTTTTCCTCTTGGGATGTGACCACACATGGGTTGCTGTGTGTCTCTGCCTTTTTTATCTGGCAAAGCATTTCTGATACAAAGTCCTCTCGTGTCAGCAGCCCAGCAGCGATGTCTGCACTGTGTCACAGCTGACATCTCATTCTGCAGCAGAGAACTGGCGCGAGTGAAACAGAGCGGTTTTGAAGCAGGAGCTCAGGACACAGGGACTGAATTCCCATCCAGACAGAAGTCCAGGCAGCATTCCTGCTGGCTGGGAAATGCCAAGACTTCATTAGAAGATTTCACTCTGGAAGCCCTATCTCCCTTTTCCCCACCGCTGGCAGTGGTTTAGGAATCACCGCATGTGGAGGAGGAGGAAGAGGAGGGATCTGCAGATCCTTCCCAGAAGTCCCCCTTCCTAGACTCACTCACCCACCTTTCCCTGGCGAGAAAGCGGCTGCGTTTGGACCCTTCAGCCCCTCCAACAAGAGCCCACAGTACTGGCGATTTGCTGGGGACCAGCACCTCTTCCCACAGGGGCAGGAATCAGCAGCGCTGGCAAACAAGTTTCAGTAAAGGAGCTCTTTAAGCTTCAGTGTTTATGTCAACATGGCTTTAACTTTAAACCACATGGCTATGTGGCTGCCTTTTTATTCACGTTTACTTTTTTCCCTTGGCTCTGCTTGAATATACCACTATGATTGCCAGCTTATCCTTCGGGGAATATATATATATATATATCTGTCTCACACTTAGCTAAACGGGCCATTTTCCATCCCCGTTGACCATTGGTGCGTCATCACTGACTCACTCACACCACTGAAGAATCTGACCCAATGTATTTTCTCTCTAGGTATATGGACAGCATTATGAGTCTGAAAAGCAAGCTCTGGGAGGCGGGTAGCAACCTAAGCCCAGGAAAAATAAACTTGTGGGAAGGCACGCTGCGCTGAGACAGGGGCTGCACTGTGCCACCCTTACAGGCAGTACTTATGTATTCTTCTTCTGGAAAAGCTCCCTTAGGATACATAAAATAGAATTTTCGGCTCTCAGCCTCAAGTTTCCACCTTTCCCAGAGGGGACACTTGCTTGGGAGTATTTCTTTGTTGATTGTTACTTATTGCCAGAGTCTAAAGAGTCATTTAATAACTGAGTAATGCTGCACCATTTACCAATGCACTCAGCTGTCACAAGAACATTTGGCCTGAGACACCTCTTTGTTACTTAAAAATCTCTCTAACTTGAGGGGTATTGTTAACAGCTTAAGTGTGCCCAGGGCACTTCAAGAGTTGGGAGTTTAACTGTATTAAATTCCCCTAAAATAGTAGGATCATCAAAAATATGGGAAGAAATTTGGATGTAAAGCAGTTCCCAAGGAACTTGTTTACTAAAAGCACATCCTCAAAACTGTTTTGTGCTGCTTGCTTCAGCATCTCAAGGCAGGAACAGTACAGCTGCTTCTCGACAGGAGGTCTCTCCCCATTCCCAGCTGGATTTTTGGCTACAGTGGGGAACAGCCCCGCAGCTACGAGGCTGTGGCTTTTCCCAAATGAGCCTGGCCACAGACCAGCAATCAAAATACCTGCTGGCCGCAGCGTGAGGGAGGGCAAAGATCCTCCTTTCACATATGCAGTGCTGCTGGGTGGTCAGCCCTGCAAGGAGAGGTACTGGGTCACCGCAGCATTGCCCCTGCACCTAGCCAGGCTTCTCTGTATCCCATCCACCTGGAGCACCCTGCTTACCCATGCCAAGGCACGACAGTGACATGGGCACTGGGGAAGTGACCACATCTGCTTTGGGGGTTCCCCTAGTCCGTGCTGGGCTTGCTGATTAAAAGGCACTTCATAAGGTGCGTGCATATGAGCCAGCACTTAAAAGCAGCAGTGACACAGAAACTGAGATAAGGCACAAAGCGGAGCATTTGCGCAAGTCTCCAGGGCAGTGTGAGCAGATATTAAGGAGAGGGACCAGACAGCCTGGCAGCTGGCCAAAATCTATTTAAATCTATGTAGCACTTCTCCTGAGCAATACACTTTACCAAGAAAGGCTATATTGCAGTCCCTGATGTCCAGAAAGGGAAACTGAGGAGTAGGGAGCAGCACAAAGACTTGCCCAAGTTCACTCAGCAGCCCAGCTGCAGAGTTGGCACTTGGATCTGGCTGCCTCCTGGCTCCTAGCCCACAGCTCTGCCCACCAGACGGCTCCATCCACCCCTGGGTCACCAACAGCACAAAGGGAGGAGAGAGGGCTGCCACAGAGAAATACAAAGAGAAGCCGTAAGAGTGGCAACACACAGCAGGAAAGACCTTTCTGGGTGTTCCCATGCTCCTGCTCTCTGGGCAGTTACCTACGCTTCAGCACCGAAACACAATCTTTCTTCAGAGGCCCGATCTGCAGGTGGGCATCGACACTTTCCAGGAAGAAGGCTGGTTTCAGCTTGCACAAGAAAAGAGAGGCAAATTGTTGGTTGATCTTGTTTTGGAATGGGTCAAACTGACCCTTAGCAAAATTAGAGACCTTGAGCTGCTGCAGGCAGGTCATCTTGGAGTCCTTGACTCCATAGAAGGTCAGGGCCTTCTCTGAATACTCCAGGAATACCCCAATTGTGTGGAAAAATGGCTGCTGGATGACGGACTCAAAGCCACCAAACCAGGCCACGTAGTTCTGTCCATTCCACTGCAGGCAGCAGGACTTCTCATTCCGCCCCAGGCGCCCACGATTGTAAGACTCCCGGGGGTCAAAGTCCTCAGCGATGACACCAATGCTGACCCAGCCGTCGATGAGCTCCACCTCCCAATAGTAGTTGCCTCTGTTCATGAGGTTCACACCCAGGACCTGCTCGCAGTTGATGAAGCGGGTTGGGCTCTCTGGGTAGGGGATGGGGCACAGCACCCGCTTGGCCCCTTTGGTGCCAAACAGCTGGATGAACTTGTCGGCTGTGTCGCTGTCCAGGTCAATGATGAAGGCAACTGCATGGGGCAAGAAAGAGACATAGCGATGAGGAGGGAAACAGGAGAAACCCCCACCCCACATCCTCCAGCCTCAACCCCTTCTGCCCCACTATCTCTGCTCAGCCACTGAATTATCCCTCTGCTTGCTGCTGCTGAAGCTAACCCTCACCAGCCCGCTGCTCTGCAGCAAACAAGGCAGATGCACTAACTCTAATCTAATTCAAAAGAGCATCCAATTTGTCAGGGGCTGGAAGGCAGCAGAAATTGCAGTCTGCCAGCAGCCCCTCTGGCAAGCTGCTCCAGTGGAACCACAGAGAAGGAAAAAAATCTATCACCAAAACAGATTACGACTGTTGTCAGGAAAGCAAGGAGGCTCCCTCGTTAGCTGAGCAATATTTCCTCCCGTAGCGGCAGTGCTCCTGCCAGCCCTATGCTCAGCACCAGTGCCAGCCAAGCATGTGGGAAGGAGGCTGGACAGAAGAAAGGGAAGATGAACCTTAGCAACAACTGTCAAAGCAAAAGCCGCCACTTACATTTCAGGAAGTAATCACGGCTCTCCAGGCAGGCTGGATTGTTTGACTTCTCTGGAAATCGGGACTCAGCCAATGCTGCAGAGACAGGGACAGAGAGTTTGCCATCAGCAAAGAAACCAATGCCACAAACAAGGGTGTTACTGGGCATCGTCTCCACCTGACACCCCCATGGTACCAAGCTGCTGCGGCCCCTGAGCCCCCATCAGCATCCCCTGCTCCCCTTGCACATTCCTGCTGGCTCAGACACGGGAAAGGACAGATGGCACCTTTGCTACCGCAGGGAGATGGACAGGGGGAGGCAATGGATCGCATGGGCATCCAAGAAAATGAGGGAGAGGAGAGAGCTCAGGCTAAATGAGAGAGGGCGGGAGAAAGCTGCCACGGTGGCTTTCTAACCCTGGCAGGTTTGGCACGCCACAGCCTGCCCCATGAAGAGGATCATCTATCCTGGGAAGAAAGAATCCGCTTTCACAGGAGGCGACTTTGGCCACTTGCCCCCTCCTGCAGGGCCCTCCCTAACTCCCAGGCTGTTTGTTGTCTCTCCACTCTCCGGTCTCTCTGGAAAATTTCATAAAACCTCAAGGACAAGGCACAAGCCCAGACAGGGATTGTGCAACGTGCAGTGCTGCTGTGCAGCTTCCAGGGCTGGAGAGAGAGCAGCTGGCGCTTACAGGAGCCATTAAGCCTGCAGGCATCCCCCATCTACATGGGGAGAACAGAGGGCAGAGGGACTGGGTGGACACAAACCTTCTTCCACATCCTGGAAACTCAGCCCATCGATTCCTTTCCCCTGCAAGCGGCCCCGCTGTTTTTTGCAGGCAGCAGACAGCGCATCCTTCACAGCGCCCACAGCTTGGGTGCATTTGGTGAAGTTCAGCTCATTCTGGAAGCTTGGAGGTGGGGAGAGTTTTTCTTCCATTGCTGCTTTTAAGGCTTGAAATTCCTGAGCCAAAAAGACAGAGTTTCAGGAGGGTTCAAAGAAGCTGAAGTTGTCTCTTGTTCCTCAACCCCACCTTGCCCCCATAGATTTGGGAACTGGCAGCTCACAGGACTTGGCCCAAGGACAGCCTTGAATAAGGGAGGAGAGCACTTTTCCGGCCACGCAGTCCTGGCGCCTTCTCTTTGCTCACTTTCAAACCTGGACCCAGACCATGTCAACCTCCCATGGAGCAGCATCTCCTACCAAAAGGGTCTCCTCTTGCTGGGCTGCTGGAGGAGGGAGGGGTGCTGGATGGGGGCAGTGGGGCATCCCAGCCTCTCACTCTCTGCCCCCCACTCCTGGGTATCCAGCCTGGGCAGCACTTCAGCTTCTCCTGAATCATGACCAGGATGGATGTGGGGGTGATGGAGGAAAAAGTCTTGGCTGCCCGGTTCCCCAGGAGCGGGGAGGGGAGAGGACTGTGACAAGAGGAGTGAGACTCTGCACCCCTCAGGCCCCAGGGCTCCTGACACCCAGCTCCATGTGAAACAGAACAAAACCCCCAAAAGACAACATTATCAGCTCCTTCTCCTCGCCACATCCCACCCAGGCACCTGGAGGAAGTAGATGGTATCTGTGCTGGGGACGTTCTCCAGGTTCTGCTTGCACTGGGCCAGCTTGGCTTGCCTGTCCTCCTTCCAGCGGAGATCAGCCTCAGCCTCCCCCACCATGGAGCGCTCCCCGTCCTCGATGAAACCCACCACTTCCTTCTGGAAGGCTGCCAGGACCTCAGAGGCTTCTGCAAAGAGCTTCTTGACTCTTTCCCTCTCCTTCGTTGCAACACCCTGAGTGCGCAGAGAGGGGTTAGGGTCACATCCTGTAGGCGAGAATGTAGTAGAGCACCCTTGTCCCTGGCACTGAGCTCTCAGCACTGTGGGGTCCCTTGACACCCCACAACCCCCTTCATTCAAGCACTTGGAGCATTTTAAAACTCAGGGCCTGGATGGGTATGGCCACTTACTGCTCCACCAGCTCTTGTGTTCCCAGGCAGTGGAGGGATGTGTTTGCCCAATGGCCAAAGCAGACCAACACCCCGTGAGCCTGAGGAGAGGAGGTGCAAGAGCCAGCGGATGTCCCAACATGGTCCTTGCCCTGTTCTTTCTTCCAGGTTGCAAATGAAAGCAACCAGAGATGCTGTGAGGAATAGCAGACGCGACAAGGATTCTTGGGGTCCTTGCCAGGGTCACCAGTGATTAATGGAGCACTTGTTCTCCTGTGAGCACTACTTCTGCACCCCACGTGCCCTAAAAGCTTGTGGTCCCTTCACCTCTGCTCCCTGGCCCAGCTAACAGAGTGAAGCTATTGCAGTCACCTTAATGAGTTCCACCATCTTCTTGGCCTGTGCGACAGTGACTACCAGCTCCTCCAGCTCGTTCTCCACATCGCTGAGGAATTTAGCTTGTTGGGCCTGTGGACACAAGGGACAAACACTGAGCTCTGCATCCCTGCTCCCAGCAGCAGGGAGGTGCAGGGGACCCCGCCGCTCTCTAAGTTCAACCCACAGTCTCCTCTGACCATGACCTTGCTACCAGGCTTCAGCTCAAGGGCATAGGAGGATTGCAAGTTTTCTAATTTCCTCCCCCCACTCCACAGCATCCAACTGAAAAAATCCCTTCTCTCTCAGCTGGAAAACCAAAGCAACAGCTGCGCTGCAAAGGGCTGTGCCCAGTTCCATGCCCCCCACCCCGGTCCTAATGTAAATCAAACAAAACAGGAATTTTAAAGCAAAACCATCAGGCAGCAATTGCAGCAAGTGTGGCTAAGCCGTGTGCATCACAAGGCTGGGAAAAATGCATAGGACGGGAGTGGAAATCAAAATGCAGACCCGAAGCATCCAGAAAGGCAGAACCGAGTCCCCTGGACATTTCTGCTTAGGACCAAAGTAACTCGAGAGCACGGCTGCGAAGGAAGCTCTCTCCCAACACGGCATTTCCTGACATGCTATTGTTAGCACGAGCCATTCCCCGTCACGAGGACGGGTCCCTTGAGAGCCAGGACGCATGGCACTCCCTAAGCAGGGCAGCTCCCATTCCCTGGTGCACAGCCCCAGCGCAGGGGGACAGGCACGATCCCTGTCCGTGCTCCCACTCCACAGCACCAGGGCGGTGGCGGAGAGCGGCTGTGGAGGCCGTGCAGGCAATATTAAGCAGCGCCTGCTGAGGCTCAATAGGTCCTCGCGGCTGGGATCACAGACACTTTCTATTTTAAGGTCCCTGATGACTAATAATGCCGGCAAAAGGGTTTTCCTGCAGTCCCAAGAGTCCACAGGGGAGTGGGATATGGCTCGGGGCTGTGCAGTGCTCCCCACCAGCGCACCCCAGCCGCTGGCTCTGCCCTGGGCAAAGCAAATCCCTGCAAGGTCCCCAAACGCCCCACAAGCACCGACTCTGCCATCAGTCCCGCAGAGGCCTCATGTGCTCGAGGCGCCAGCACTGGGCTGGGAGACCCCGCACCCGGGGAGGCTCTGGGTGTGAAGCTGGGAGGTGACTCAGCCGCATCTGGGAATGGGAGTGGTGGAAAAAGCCCCGCTGCCAGAACGCCAGGACACAAAGGGAGCGGGAGCAGCGGCCGGGCACGCTGCCAGCGCACCGAGAAAAAACGCCTTGGAGAAGCTGTGGGAACGAGATGGAGAAGAGGGAGCCCCGTTCCCGCGTGGGCGCCCACTGCGTGGTGGCCGAAGCGCCCTCGCCCCAGCCTGGCACCCACGGGGATCACGACCGCGGCCCCACAGTGGGACAAAATCCCAGGGGCTGGGCAAGGGCTCTGCCCCCGCGCCCGTCCCCTCCGTGCAGGGTGCCCTGATGGCACAGCTCCCCATCCCTCCGTGCCGGGGTGGGGTCCCCTGTGGAGCACGGGCCCCTCCCGGGGGTGCTGCACTTCACCTCACCCAGGATGCTGCACCCCATCCAACACCCCCACGCCAGGTTTGGGTCCCACGTTGGGATACGGGTGCAGCACCTTCCCCACCCACCCCACCCCACCCAGGACGGCCCTTCAGCACCGCACCCCACATGGATCCTCCCATGCCAGGGTTAAGTCCCGTGTGGAGATTTGGGTGCTGCACCCTCCTCACTCCCCATGCCAGGATGCCCCACACCCCTGCACCCCATACTGACACCCCAACACGGGGTTCAGGTCCCGTATGCAGATATGGGGGCTACACCCCCAGACCCCGCCTCCCCCGAGTCCCACCAGTCTCCCACCGGCTCCGCACCTCCTTGTGCTCTCGCTCCCGCTCGAGGGGCACCACATCGTGGCCACGGTGCTCGTGCGCGCGGCAGCGGGCGCACACGCAGCTCTGCTCGGCGCGGCAGAAGCCGTCGAGGGGCTGGAGGTGGCGGGGGCAGAGCCCCTCCTCGAGGCGCCGCCGCGGGGGAACCAGGCAGTGGGCGCGGAAGGCGGGGGCACGGCGGTGCGGCTCCAGGTGGGCCTCGCAGAAGGACGCCAGGCACACGAGACACGAGCGCTCCGCCGGCTGCCGAGACCCTGCCGGGCACACGTCGCACCGCACCGGCTCCGCATCACCCCGCTCCGCGTCCTGCTCCGCGCCCGGGGCCATCGCCGCCGGGGACGGGGGGGACAGGGCGGGTGGAGATGGGGATGGAGGGGACAGGGCGGCTGGGGGTGAGGGGGATGGAGCAGCGACTGAGGTTGCAGGGGACGGAGAGGGTGGGGCTGGG
>VWPV01022004.1:0-15760 GCA_013389885.1 Geococcyx californianus
CTCAAAGGTCTTTTCCACCTAGGAGATTCTATGATTCTGTAATTTCTAGAAATATTCAAAAAGTCTAAGAAGCCTTTATAACTCATCTGAGAGAAGACAACATGTAGCAACTCTTCTTCTAAGAAGCCTGATAGTAAATGGCATCTATCAAGAGTTTTTAAGCCAGAAGAAGATAGTAGCTCTAAATAATTTTCTAGTAAGTTAAGGTTTTGTCTTTCTTTTGTAAGATTGCTTTACTCAGTCTCTAAACCTCTTTGTGCTCAACATTATTATAAACTGTTTACATTCCTAAAGGTTGTTGTATGTAAAGCAAATATACATTTATTTTGAATAGTAAAAGGTTACATAAAAATTCAAAACATACCGTCTTAATGGACAAGAATAACAATACTCCTGTTTCCTTCCATGAGGCCATAATTTCATTCCAAAGGAGAGTAAAAATGTTTCTTCCACTTCTTTTTTTTTCAAATTTGATATATTTTGATGGAAAACCTCTAATTAATACTATTGTAAAATGATAAGTAATTGATTGTATTAAAGTGACATAAGCATTCATTTTGAGTGATGTGCAAGCACTACTCTGCTAGTGACATCAGCTTAGTGATTTTAGGATTCCTGCCAGCAATGGATGATAAAACAAAGAAGATAAAGAGAATCAGACATATTTCTCCTTTGTGAAAGCAGAGAAAGGGCTAGTTTGAAGAGAAAGGTAATTTAGTGCATCTGAAAGACATACTAAACCTAATTATGATATTCTAATTAATCCTTTTTTTTTTTTAATAATCTCAATATAAGAATTTCTTTTGGATGCCTTCCAGGAATTCATTGAGAGATGAATGACTCAAAAAAGAGAAGACACCAACAACAACACAATATAAAGCCTCCATATAGTTGTATTGATTCATTAGTGACAAACCCATCGTGACAGAAAATGAAGGAATGGAGAGCAGACCTGCCTGGAAGGACTGGGGGGGAACTGGTGGATGGAAAGCTGTACATGAGCTGACAATGTGCACTTGCAGTCCAGAAGGACAACCATATCTTGGGCTGTATAAAAAAAAAACCCTGGCCAGCTCCACCCTGGTGAGACCCCACCTGGAGTCCTGCACCTAGTTTTGGATCCCTCAGCACAGGAAAGATATGGACCTGTTAGTGTGGGTTCAGAGGAGGGCCACAAATGCGATCAGAAGGAGGGAACACTTCTCCGGTGAAGATAGGCTGAGAGAAGTGGGTTTGTTCAGCCTAGAGAAGAGAAGGATCTTAGGGGACCTTATAGATGTCTTTTAGTACTTAAAGGGGGCTGAAAAGAAAAGTGGGGATAGATTTTTTAGCAATGCCTGTACCAAAAGGACAAGGGATAATGATTTTAAACTAAAAGAGGGCAGATTCAGTTTAAATAGAAACAAAAAATGTTTACAATGCGAGTAGTGAAACACTGGAAGATATTTCCTAGGGAAGTGGTAAAAACTCTATCCCAGAAACCATTCAAGATCGGGTTGGATCTGTAAGAGCGGAAGATGTCCTTGCTGATTGCGGTAGATCTTGGACTAGATGACCTTTAATAGTCACTTCCAACTCAAACCATTCTATGATTCTATGATAGGAAACCTATTATCATAGAGAACAGCTCAAATACAGCAACCACATGCTCATCCATCATAAAATCCCACTCCTCCTTAAGAGAGCCCAATCTCACTTACCAGACATAGTGCTGAAAGGAGACCCAGAGACCTAAAGACCTAGAATGAGACTGAAGCGTAAATACTGATCAATGATTATTGCAAATACAAAGAAACAAAAAGAACACTTAGTGATTTGATTTTTTATCCTTCTATCAGGCACCAGCATTGAAAGAACAGTAGCTGAAAACATCTAACAGGCAGTTTGCAGCAGCTGTATAAACCACTTCTTGCATTCTTTGGTACTTTGCAAAATAAAGTCTGACGAGTAGAGTCATCACAGTAAAGACACTTGAAATTTCAAGGCTTGAGCTACAGTAATGCTTATTTGAAATTATAGTTAAGGCTTTTCGTAAAAGAAGCAGGAAAGGCTACTGACCAAATAACGTTGATACTGTTTAATCTAATGATCTAGGTTTTTATTCAATGAAATTAGAATGTTTGCAGGAGTAATATTGTTAGATAATGACTTGGACTTTTCATGTGATATTTACTGTGTTCTGGGTTCAATAATCTGAGTAAAATTAATTTAAAGTATATATGGTTTTTATCAAGACATCTCTATTTTTCTAATGCAGTGCATAGGTAGAGGAGAATACTGTTTAAAAATCTATGAAAAAATCTATGTCAAACTCTTGAAAGTCTAGCGGTGATAAAAGCTGAAGCAGCTGTGATATGTACCTGAACAGGTATTTCTCATTTTTGGATACTAACCAATTTCCTTCACTGGTGGCAGTTGGGTAGGTGTGCTTTTTGAAGGATCTTCTTTCCTATCCAAAGAGGAAATTGTTTGATAAGAGTACAGGTCATCAGTTTCACATAACTCTCAGTTCTTAGGAAAGTATCTTAAGTTTTGTGTGATGGTGATTTCTTTTCATCTCAATGAGCCATTACTTCTCCTATATAAAGACTTTATGAACTGCTATACAGAAAAGATTTTGTTGCTGTATGCTTGCAGTACGGATACTTTGGCAGGGTCTAATACAAGGGCTGTTCCTGTTTAATTACTAAAATATAGTTGTGTATACTAAGAGGTATCAGTGTGTCATGGATTTATCTCAGATTGGATTTGGGGACCTGAAATACCTGGGCTAGTACATAAGGCATATAAAGTATTATAGCTGCATAAGGGGCAAAAACTTTTCCATTCAACTAAAACTTATATCCTGCAACACAGCATTCAATTCATAGATTTCCCCTTCCTAGTTCCTATATCTGTTAATATTCTTTTTCCAATATAAACTTCATTATATAACTCAAATTATATTTCTTTGTGTATTTTTTAAGTATTAACACTACTGGTGGCTAATACATCACTGAGATATAAAGGACTGCACTGTCTTGCATAACAGAAACATTTAATATATTGTTATTCTCTCTTTTGCATAAGGATTCTTTTATAACTAATGCTGAGTGTGAGGTTTTAATATTTTCTTTATGAAAATTTGGAATTTTCATTGAAAAGGTAGAAATTTCATTTGTTTAGAAATCTCTTTATTAAATTACATTGATTTGAAAATACTCAGTTCAAAATCTGCTGTAAAGAGAAGCAGTTACATTTATGTAATTGCAGAGCAACAAAATGCTCTCTTCTTCAGGATACTAAAATGAAGATGGTAATATTCTTCCCAAAAAATTTTTGTAGTCTAATTTTGAAAGGATGTACAAACAGCTAATGAAAAGAACAGAACAAAGGCAGAAACTATATTAAGAATTTCAATATGACACATAAATCAGTCACAGACCCCGAGATGAATAGTTTATAATCAAGAAATGCTGGGTTTGAAGTGCTTAAACAAAAGTCCACGCTTCTCAAAGTGTCTCTGAAAGAAGCATACATATATTGCAGACTTTTTCTGTTGATCATATACAAAACCAGCAGTTAACAATTGTAGCATATCGTTCCCACATCTGAAGTTACATGCTGGTAATTACAATAATTCATAAAATAGAAACATTAAAAATAGGATTTTTAGTTGCGTCTTTAATCTTATGAAAACATAATATTTAATGCAAATACAATATAAAGAAGATGATTTGCTCTTCTTCATTATTGTAATCATAATAAAAAGGGAATACAGTAATTCAATTAGTATCTATTTGTTCAGGTTAACAAAAAAGTCAATAATTATTTGAACATGGTAATAAAATGAAAAATGAAAGTGTTTGGTAATGGATTATTACATTTTATAGCAATATATCTATTTCTCATAATTCAAACTGTTTCATCCTACTGCGTGTAAGAAAAAAAAACCTTATATGAAGTTACTAATTTTAAGACAGTTGGGTGCAGATAATCAGTTAAAAAAAAAAAAAACAAACAGAAGAAGTATGAATTTGCATGTGTTTAATAGGCCTATAGTTAGCATAGATCGAGAGGATATATTAGTGTAAATAATACATGAGGTGAACCTCGGCTCGAAGCAAAAAGGGTTATTTTATACAGAGTCAGATACAAATTAATCCTGAATTTCAGTCTCTTTCGGTATGGATAATCAATAGAACCAGAGAGGACTGGATTAGCATTAGCGTTAAGCACGGGCTGCTCTTAAAACTGACCAAATAATGCCTTCAGGTTGCTTTTGCCCAGTTTCTTACAGCAATATCTCAAGAGTTGTATTAGGAATAATTGACCGATGGCAGAATAAATGGGTTGTTCGATCCAGCTTTGAGTCAGATTTGCACATTTCTAGCTTTTATGAGATTCTACCCAAGAATCTGAGTAGTGTTTCTCAGCTCACTCGCATCGCACATGACAGGTGCACAGGGATGGGAATTACTCCCTTCATTGTGCATAAAGCTAGGGGTCTTCCATACAAACTGGGGACCTGCAGCAGTAACAGCACTAAGATCCAAAGAGAATGCAACTCCTTCCTGCGGGGATGTACCGTGTCTACAGGCTCGAACGTCTCCAGAATGAGACAGAGGAAGAAAAAAAAGAATACCAATGTATCAACTTTCTGTAACTTTGAAGAGAGCATCAATGCCATCTCCCGCTGTGAGCTCTGTCAGGCAAAATATTCAAACTTTATGCTGAGATTTGGACTCAGACTCAACTAACCTTTCAGCTGCCAGCTTTAATCTGGTCTGATTTTGGAAGCATTAAAAATAATGTTAAATGGTTGTTTAGATGGTTTAAGGATTGAACTCAGGTTTAGCCAGTATCCACCATCTAATTGGCTTCTTCCTAGGCATTAAGGGGAGGAAAAGATTCTGCATCCAGAATTACACTGTAACTCCTGCCTTGAAGGTATTTGTCACATGTTGATTAACTTGCATGTTTTCAAGTAGCAGGTAAAATCATTTAGCTTTTCTTTGAGAAGCTCAGAGTTGAAGTATCTAGTTTCCCCAGTACCCTGTTACTTCTGCTTGGGTTGGAGCGTGTCAGGATGGATATGTGTTCGTAGTTGTCCTTCAATGGGAAAAGGCTACTTCAACCAGCCAGTGGGATCTGTGTTTTTGTTACGTCAGCATGGTTGTTGCGTGTTGCTTATTTTGGTCCTGTTCCTGTAGCTGTTTTATTGTAGCCACTGGTAGACAGGATGTTTGAGGAAATAGAGTTTTCATCCGATCTTGAAGCTCTTAGGAACTAATTTTATTACAAGAATAGTAATGCCAAGAGAAAAAAAGAAGGAACTGGTCTCAAGTGGTAGGACCCTGATGCATGGTACCACCACAGTTGAGAACCTACAGGTAATTTTTTTCAATAACTTAATCCCAGGAAGCCATATTCTTGATGGTGCCAGAAGACTTACTTGCCTAGGATAAAAAAAAAAAAATTAAAAAAAAATTACAAAACAGGTTCAATTATTTATCACCCTTATTAACACTTTACAGAGAACCTATCTTTTTCTTGACATCCTCATCCCATGTACTGGAGGAAGAATTCACCTCATTTTAACTTTTCCTTCAATCTTTTTCTTCTTCTTTCCTTTTCCACAAGTGTGAAAGAACAGCTGCTGCCTGATGTAATTATTTTAATTCTCTGCAAGCTATAAAACTGTTAAAAGCAATTTTATTTTTAACAGTAAATAGGTTTTATTGCTCGGTTATGCTTTTGCTTATAGTTATAGGATGGCAACGGGTGGCTAAAAGTATATTTGATTCTGTACTATTATTTCTCCAATATCCACTGTACGATCAATGAAGTGATACTATATTGCCCTCAGGATTAAAAAAAAAAAAANAGCAATTTTATTTTTAACAGTAAATAGGTTTTATTGCTCGGTTATGCTTTTGCTTATAGTTATAGGATGGCAACGGGTGGCTAAAAGTATATTTGATTCTGTACTATTATTTCTCCAATATCCACTGTACGATCAATGAAGTGATACTATATTGCCCTCAGGATTAAAAAAAAAAAAAGAAATGTTAATGGAAGCAATTAAAAGATATGAATAATACTGACACCTCTTTATTATCTTTCAGGTGCATTTGGAGTTACCCAACACATTAAGTGGTAATGATGCAGTTACAGTTATTTTCCAGTTGACATGATTAGTTCTATGGCCAAGCCACATTTATCTTGTGCTTTGAAGCCCTTCACACTAAGTTATTGGATTTGGGAAATAAAGTAAATAGATATATGAAATGATCTCATCCCTAATTCTGAAAGACATGGATAAGAATGGCATTTCCATGGTCTACAGAACAGGTCTGAGTTATAGGAGTTGTTCTCAGTACTCTGATGTGTTCCTTAGAGTGAGGAGTGTCAAACTGAAACAGTATAAAGAATGGACATCTAGGACTGCAGACAGAGAAATACTACGATACATTAAGGTATCTGACCTTCCGTGTTAGATTCTTACCTCCACATTTTAATCCTCAAAACACCCCTATTCAACTCCATTCAAGGTACATTAAAATAAGACCCTCCTGAGTTTTGTGATGCTGATGACTTCATGTGAGCTTGTGTTTTCCAGCTTCTAGGGTACTTCTGTTCTCTGGAGAGGGACCACATAGTAAGCCTTTTTTAGAAATGTAAATGCCATCTGAAATTTATAAATATTTTTACAGAAGCCGTGAAAGATCAAATACATCTCTGTAATGTGTGAGCAAAAACACCAGAATACTTGGGACCAATAGTCAATGAAACACAGAGAAATTATGATATGGTCCAAATCCTGATATTAGTAATAATGACCTGGGACCCTGAATAAGAGGTAAAGATGTGGATGAAACAGCAGAATATATTTGACTGAGGAGACATTTCTAACTTCTTTGTAACTCTTAAATGCCAAGTCTGGAAACCTCTTGTGTGGAGCCTAGACTATTGATCTTCTGGAACTGAGAGCTTTAGCAGAAATTGAAATCCATCCATTTTTTCAAGTGTTCAGGATAAACATTCAGTATAAATAAGTTTATGTGACTGAAGAAAAATTCAAAATTCAAATATAGCTTTAAATTTCATATCTAAATTTGTATTTTTATCAATAATAGTAGCACAATGAGAGACTCTGAAGAAAACCAAAGGAATGTCTATTACTTAAGAAAAAAAATACTGATGTTATAACTTAAGAAAACAAATTATTAGCTTTTAGGATACCTTATAAGATGATATATACTGTCTTTAATATTTTTCATGCACATTAAATACCTGTCCTAGAGAGAAACTGTGTCTTCTCTCTGAAACGTGACTAGAGCACGCTAATATCTATCATAATTCTGTAAACTGGAAGTCATTAAGGAACTCCACATATTAAAGGCAGGAACTGGGTAATAACACTGCTTCATCTAGTTTAAGTGTTGTGCTGCATTTCTTGTTGCTATTCATTGTGAATATGAACCTAGATACCTATGTATATTTCTAAACATTATCAGCTATCATTGTGTAATTTACTTTATTCTCCTCATTATTATTATTTGTTGCACCTGCATAAAAGGTGCTTTTATTGTTCTCAAATATTTACTCTTTTAGCCTGAGAGGCCTATATGCCCAATTGTTCATGTTGAAACACTGAGCCTTCTGCTATGCCTTCCATGTAATCCATCAGTCAATCAATAAAGGAATATAAGGATTTCTTATTTTTTAATACTTGAATTCTGCCTTGCATGGAAACAATTGCCCAACAATTTGAGTTGAATAAAGGAATAGTACAATTCTTATTAAAAGAAAAAGCACAAAAGAACACTTCCTCCAAATAATATCATCGTGATACTTGACTTAATTAATGGCTGATGATATAAAATGACACTCAAGTGGCTTCTTCAATCCATAAAAAGAAAATTCCTTTATGAGAAAAAACAGTTAATTCTGCAGAGATGAACAATTCAAAAGATGTCTGAGAGCTGATCAAGTATATCTGGATGCCAGCGTCTTGGAAAAAAGGACATTAAACATCAAAGTAGGATAGAAGACTTAAAAATTGAACAGACAGAGTTTAAGAACAGAAGAGTTCAACAGATGAAATTAATGTCACCAATTCTTATCCCTTTTAATTAAGCATAAAACAAATAGGTAACTTAAGGTTAAAGCCTACTTACTGGTTGCCTCTTGGATGTAATATCCAGAGCTATAAACTCACATATATCTGGGGACTTCGTGAGCTTCACCTTTAGCCATAATACGTACTCTCTCTTCAACATTTGATCAGGGGAACACTCTCTTTATTTAATAAGTGACTAAAGAAACACATTCAGGAAATGCAAAGGCAACTGGGACGTTTTTGGGGAAAACAAGGCTAATTTGATACAATATCACCCCTAGTGCTTACTGTAAACAAAGCCTGTTTCACCCTAGCCTTTGGATGCTAATTGGAAGAGGCCTCAATCATGCTATAATGCGTTAATTGTTAATCGATATGCATGGCTAGGGCTAATGCTCAAGCCATAACTTTACACCTCCTACCTTCCTTGACTTAGTTGAGGGTCATGAACATTCTCTGGAACAAACACTAGAAAAAAAAGTTAAACCTAGGATGCTTCAGGTTCTGAGACTGTAGCTAAGCAGGATTTTAAACATCATGATTATGAATTCTTACGCCCTTTTGTGGATGCTCTTATTGGCACTTGGAATGAGATAGGATTGATCTTTTGTTAGATAACTTTTGAAACTAGAAATTTAAAGCAGACTAAAGGAGAACTATAGCTAAAATTCACCTCTAATATCTGATTTGTGTGAGACAGGGTTTTTATTCCTTTTTGTAGCTTAGTAGTTTTTGAATACGAAATGCAAGGATCGGATGTGAAGTTATCTGAACACTCATGACCTTTCAAGCTGTATTCAGAATCCTACCACTTCTCTAAGTGTTTTTCTCCACTTTTTCATTCAACCACCAACTTGAACCTTCTCAAACTGTCAGTGAAGGTGTCCAGTCAGACAGCTTAGACAAGATTTATGCAACACATCTTTGTTATAGCTGGGAAGTAAAAACGAGATTCCTCATAAATAAGAACAATGACTAAGATTTAAAAAAAACCCAACCAAATAAACAAAAAAACAAAACNTGCTTTTGCTTATAGTTATAGGATGGCAACGGGTGGCTAAAAGTATATTTGATTCTGTACTATTATTTCTCCAATATCCACTGTACGATCAATGAAGTGATACTATATTGCCCTCAGGATTAAAAAAAAAAAAAGAAATGTTAATGGAAGCAATTAAAAGATATGAATAATACTGACACCTCTTTATTATCTTTCAGGTGCATTTGGAGTTACCCAACACATTAAGTGGTAATGATGCAGTTACAGTTATTTTCCAGTTGACATGATTAGTTCTATGGCCAAGCCACATTTATCTTGTGCTTTGAAGCCCTTCACACTAAGTTATTGGATTTGGGAAATAAAGTAAATAGATATATGAAATGATCTCATCCCTAATTCTGAAAGACATGGATAAGAATGGCATTTCCATGGTCTACAGAACAGGTCTGAGTTATAGGAGTTGTTCTCAGTACTCTGATGTGTTCCTTAGAGTGAGGAGTGTCAAACTGAAACAGTATAAAGAATGGACATCTAGGACTGCAGACAGAGAAATACTACGATACATTAAGGTATCTGACCTTCCGTGTTAGATTCTTACCTCCACATTTTAATCCTCAAAACACCCCTATTCAACTCCATTCAAGGTACATTAAAATAAGACCCTCCTGAGTTTTGTGATGCTGATGACTTCATGTGAGCTTGTGTTTTCCAGCTTCTAGGGTACTTCTGTTCTCTGGAGAGGGACCACATAGTAAGCCTTTTTTAGAAATGTAAATGCCATCTGAAATTTATAAATATTTTTACAGAAGCCGTGAAAGATCAAATACATCTCTGTAATGTGTGAGCAAAAACACCAGAATACTTGGGACCAATAGTCAATGAAACACAGAGAAATTATGATATGGTCCAAATCCTGATATTAGTAATAATGACCTGGGACCCTGAATAAGAGGTAAAGATGTGGATGAAACAGCAGAATATATTTGACTGAGGAGACATTTCTAACTTCTTTGTAACTCTTAAATGCCAAGTCTGGAAACCTCTTGTGTGGAGCCTAGACTATTGATCTTCTGGAACTGAGAGCTTTAGCAGAAATTGAAATCCATCCATTTTTTCAAGTGTTCAGGATAAACATTCAGTATAAATAAGTTTATGTGACTGAAGAAAAATTCAAAATTCAAATATAGCTTTAAATTTCATATCTAAATTTGTATTTTTATCAATAATAGTAGCACAATGAGAGACTCTGAAGAAAACCAAAGGAATGTCTATTACTTAAGAAAAAAAATACTGATGTTATAACTTAAGAAAACAAATTATTAGCTTTTAGGATACCTTATAAGATGATATATACTGTCTTTAATATTTTTCATGCACATTAAATACCTGTCCTAGAGAGAAACTGTGTCTTCTCTCTGAAACGTGACTAGAGCACGCTAATATCTATCATAATTCTGTAAACTGGAAGTCATTAAGGAACTCCACATATTAAAGGCAGGAACTGGGTAATAACACTGCTTCATCTAGTTTAAGTGTTGTGCTGCATTTCTTGTTGCTATTCATTGTGAATATGAACCTAGATACCTATGTATATTTCTAAACATTATCAGCTATCATTGTGTAATTTACTTTATTCTCCTCATTATTATTATTTGTTGCACCTGCATAAAAGGTGCTTTTATTGTTCTCAAATATTTACTCTTTTAGCCTGAGAGGCCTATATGCCCAATTGTTCATGTTGAAACACTGAGCCTTCTGCTATGCCTTCCATGTAATCCATCAGTCAATCAATAAAGGAATATAAGGATTTCTTATTTTTTAATACTTGAATTCTGCCTTGCATGGAAACAATTGCCCAACAATTTGAGTTGAATAAAGGAATAGTACAATTCTTATTAAAAGAAAAAGCACAAAAGAACACTTCCTCCAAATAATATCATCGTGATACTTGACTTAATTAATGGCTGATGATATAAAATGACACTCAAGTGGCTTCTTCAATCCATAAAAAGAAAATTCCTTTATGAGAAAAAACAGTTAATTCTGCAGAGATGAACAATTCAAAAGATGTCTGAGAGCTGATCAAGTATATCTGGATGCCAGCGTCTTGGAAAAAAGGACATTAAACATCAAAGTAGGATAGAAGACTTAAAAATTGAACAGACAGAGTTTAAGAACAGAAGAGTTCAACAGATGAAATTAATGTCACCAATTCTTATCCCTTTTAATTAAGCATAAAACAAATAGGTAACTTAAGGTTAAAGCCTACTTACTGGTTGCCTCTTGGATGTAATATCCAGAGCTATAAACTCACATATATCTGGGGACTTCGTGAGCTTCACCTTTAGCCATAATACGTACTCTCTCTTCAACATTTGATCAGGGGAACACTCTCTTTATTTAATAAGTGACTAAAGAAACACATTCAGGAAATGCAAAGGCAACTGGGACGTTTTTGGGGAAAACAAGGCTAATTTGATACAATATCACCCCTAGTGCTTACTGTAAACAAAGCCTGTTTCACCCTAGCCTTTGGATGCTAATTGGAAGAGGCCTCAATCATGCTATAATGCGTTAATTGTTAATCGATATGCATGGCTAGGGCTAATGCTCAAGCCATAACTTTACACCTCCTACCTTCCTTGACTTAGTTGAGGGTCATGAACATTCTCTGGAACAAACACTAGAAAAAAAAGTTAAACCTAGGATGCTTCAGGTTCTGAGACTGTAGCTAAGCAGGATTTTAAACATCATGATTATGAATTCTTACGCCCTTTTGTGGATGCTCTTATTGGCACTTGGAATGAGATAGGATTGATCTTTTGTTAGATAACTTTTGAAACTAGAAATTTAAAGCAGACTAAAGGAGAACTATAGCTAAAATTCACCTCTAATATCTGATTTGTGTGAGACAGGGTTTTTATTCCTTTTTGTAGCTTAGTAGTTTTTGAATACGAAATGCAAGGATCGGATGTGAAGTTATCTGAACACTCATGACCTTTCAAGCTGTATTCAGAATCCTACCACTTCTCTAAGTGTTTTTCTCCACTTTTTCATTCAACCACCAACTTGAACCTTCTCAAACTGTCAGTGAAGGTGTCCAGTCAGACAGCTTAGACAAGATTTATGCAACACATCTTTGTTATAGCTGGGAAGTAAAAACGAGATTCCTCATAAATAAGAACAATGACTAAGATTTAAAAAAAACCCAACCAAATAAACAAAAAACAAAACAAGACTGTAAATATTAATAAACTACATTTTTTAATTTTCAGATGTTGTGGGTTTTTGACATTTAAGGACAATTGTTTTCCATGAGGTGATTCACTTGATTAAACAAAGATCTCTGTGTTATACAGGTCTGCTTTTCAGCTACTAACCTTAGTTAACTAGAGATAAGTGTGATAAATAAACATCTCTAGAAGTCAATTAATGCTTCATCTCAAATCTCAGTTATTTTTTCCTTTACCTCTTCTCTTTTCATTTTCCTGTTTCTCTCCTCCTCTTAGCTCAAAGCCAGCGTTACACTTAATGTGGTTGACTGAGAAGAAAACTCATTTCCCCAGGGAAGAGGACGCGAAACAAGAAGAAAGATAAAGATATATGGGGGGAAGGGATGGGAAGAGAAAGTGTTTTCTAGGAGCTTCTTATCTTCCCCCCCCCCTTTGTTTGTGCTGAATATCTACTCTTTCTAAACCTCCTTCTAGCAAAAGGTCATGCCCCATTTTAAGATCAGTTGTTTTATCTCATATTAATTTTAGATAGCCATTAGCTGTGTACTTTGTCATTGCTCTTTCTTCTTTCTTTATACCCTATCTTACCTCCCATTCATTTATTACATATGAGAAACTACATCACAGTACGTCAGGGAGGTACAAGTCCACAGAAACTCCAGACACCAGAATAACGTTATATTTCAAAGGCTGGACAATGGAAATCATGAAGTACCCATTTCTCCCTATCAAAATCATTGTGTTTTACCATCAGGAGAGTTTTTCTCAATACACACCCAAGCCAACTGTTGGGAAAACTGGTACGATCAGTTACTGACACTTCTGGCACAGGTGTAGGAACATCTTTACTTAAATTAATAGTAGCTGTCATAAGCTGTTGTCTCTTTTTCCAAGCCTGAAGACAATCTAAGCTCCGGTAGTGTGACTGAAGGCTCAGGAGTAGCAAGGTTTTTCACCTTGGCTTTGTTTCTACGTGTGACTTCAGAAAAATGATGAATTGCTCAGAAACAAGGAAAACATCCTTGCTTGTGATGGGACCTGGGCTTGTGGAGCATGGTGATGAATTATTGTCAGAGCTATGTAAGCGTGGAAATCCTCTCTCTAGCTTTCAAAGGGAAAATCACTGGACAGATCTCTAGCTCTCCATTGTTATTTCTCTTTTCTTTCTGCATGTTGTGGTGTAACAGACTTGCTAAGCCTTGTACATGACAAATAGAAAAGGGAGTTAATCAACAATTAATAATTGACTTATTCCCACTCCACCAAGAGGAACAAAGAGTTCTCAAAAAGTAAAAAAGTAAGGAGGAAAAATGAGCACCTTGCCTAATGAGTAGGTTGACTAGTTTACAACTTCATCTCACACCTTGCCACAGGTTAGCCTGGTATTAACCCCCTTTACCTTCAAGTCTACACAGGCCAATTATTTCTCACATTTTCATTCTTTGATCCAAGCAAATGAATGAATCTGAAATTTAAAGCATACAAAACTGGTCTGTCTTTTTATGCAACCTTCTTTCAGCCTTTTCATGATTTTTTTTTAAAAAAAAATAATTCCCTGAATTCTTTCTTCCTTTTATAATATCAGAATATTGCCTAGATTTTTCAGCTTGTTTTTACATAGTGCTACAATCTAAAATGAAATGCCAAGTTATCTGTTGGCAGTAAAAAAATAACTCAAATAAATTGTGACAATAGATAGAAAAAGTAAATAAATATTCATGAGCATTTTAAAATTTGAATTTACAAGAAATAAATATAGTACATTGCTTTGGGGAAAATATGCAAATACTAAGGAAACAATTATTAATGCTCTAGTTATATATTCCTATTTTTGTGATTCTTTGTTTAAGAGGCCACACTCAGTTTATGTTCTTCATGCGTATTAAAATCTCACATTTTAGAACAGATGGTTTTTATTTTTTGAGAAAAAAATCTCACTTTATATTAGCAATGATGGAGAACGGTGGATGTAGCCCATAAATATCAGCTTAAAATTAAGAAATTGCACTGAGAAATAAACTTGATTGTTATTTCTTACCCATCTGTTTCCCATAATTGCATAAAGATGTACAAATTTTACTTCTGAAAGAATCCTGCTGGCAGTACTTCATCTGCCACAGATGACCAGTCATAATCCATGCACACCCTGCAACATGGTCTGATGGGGTGCACATACAGTCCTTGTGAGAGAAGGAAAACGAGGCTGTCTGTGTCATCGGGTGGAAAGAGAAAGAACTCTCCAAATTGCAGATGTGGTAGAGAGGAAGAAACAAGGCTGACGGTGTAACCGTCACAAGGGAGGTGGCAGAATGACAAGTCACCACAAGGAAAGTCATGATGCTATGGGAGTGGCTTTGTGCCATGTGCAGGAGCAGGATGAAGTCTAGACTCTTAGTTTGGAGAGCTTTTGCTCCTGATATCTAGACAGGCTATTTCATTTATAAAGTACAGGCAGACACACAGAGGACTTCTTTATTTTGTCTTGTATATCTGTTTCTATGTTTTTGGCCAATTCATACGCTGCCAAATTTATACAAATAAACGGTATCAGCAGATTATCTATTCTAGAGAAGATGTGACTAATGAATATGAAAGTGAGTGTGTCTCAGAAAAAGAGAAAAATCCTTTTCCATAAAGTTAGACAAGAAATGAGAGGAGAAAGAAATGATAAGCTTTCTTATAAATATGGAATTGTCTCTGAATAATTACCTTCAGGAGGGAGGATTGCAATAGATCTGTTTATAGCACAGCTCCATGTTTATATCCATATACTTTCTTTTAAAGAAATATTGCATGTTTATTTATTCTCTGCTTCTCTGTAACATCTGATAAATACACTCAAATGCATCAGTGAATACGTACAATCAAAAGCAAAGTTGTTACAAGAACTTAACTGTCCAAATATTATTCTATGGCTTGTTTTCTGGTTAATGATCATTTGTTAGCTGTCAACCTCATTGCGTAAGCAGCATTTCATCTGGTCAAGGATGCAGATCTTGGTGCCTTCATAGACCCCTATTTCTGAAAAAAATAGGTATATCTGAATGTTTTTCAACATCAGACGGATTTTTAGAGGTAGTAAATATTTTAAAGATGTTAATAAATTTTTAAAACATGAGAGCCTTTTTATTTAAGATGTTTATCAAGATTTTCATAACCTGTGAAGTTTAATGTTATAGAATGAATACCAGCTTTGACTTTGGTCAATAAATTTTGGGTTTGCAGCAGAATAAGAGAAAAACTTGGTTAGTTCATTGTCTACAGTCAGGCAAAGTTCTTTAGAGGTCACTTCTAGTATGTATGTCATGGATTTGATGTCTATGAGTACCTGTATGTTTTGTCAATATTTCTTTAAAACAGGAATGACATCTGTTGTTCTGCAATTTTATTTCTTCAGAAATCCTTGCAATATGATTTAGTGGA